>JAAKBH010000761.1:0-118167 GCA_019776075.1 Amaranthus palmeri
TAAATATCCGATTATTGTAATCGTCGAGTGATACCTAAGGATTAGTCAATGGGAATCGTACAAGTCAAAGTCAAAGTCAAGAAGTCAAAGTCAGTAGAGAAGGTCAATGAGGAAGTCTAGAGTAGAATCCAAGTCTACTGTTCCTGATATTTGATAAACTGATGAATGTTGCAGATAGAGACAGTATGTTGTTCCTCCAGAATCCGGTCAGAGGAGAAGTCAACAAAATTATTTAGAAAAAATCTTAAGTTAATTTTTCTATATTTTAGTTTTGTTGTACGGTTAATAAACAAGAAAGCACAAGGAATTAATCTAAGAATTAAAATAACTAACTCATAAAAAGTCTCTTGAAAATGGCTATTTTTAGCTAGAGTCAAAGATTGACTTTGAATAACCACCAAGGTAGTTATTCACATTCTCACGGTCAATGCCCACTAATCCCTTGTCTTTAGATAATGGGTTTATGACATAACTTGTTCTAAAATGATTATAAAAGCATTTTTCTAACCGGCACAAACATTTGGTGATCAACATTGAGAGAAAAATTTCCGAAAAATTTTGTGCCCATTTTCGTGAGATTCAAGAATCAAGAAAATGAAATATTGAGTGTTCTAAACCGAAAATTAATTCCTAAATATTTTCTTGTGCTATCTTTGTTTGTTCATCCAATTAGAAAATTTATTTTGTATGGGTTTTTGAGAGAATTTTGTAATTAGACTTGGGTAAGTCTAAGGGGGAAGTGAGAAAGAGAAGAGAGAAAGAGAAGAGAGAAAGAGAAGGAGAATCGAGAGAAGGAACAAGAAAGAAATCGAGAAAAAGAAGAGAAGGAGAAGGAGAAATATATTTTATGTAATAGAGAATTAAATTACATAAAATAATAGAGAATCGAAATCCCTAGAGGGTCGTGGTTCTTGTTCCCACGTTAAATTCTTTGTGTTCTTTAAAGTTTTCTTTTATTACGTTTTGAGTATTTTCTTTATTCAAATTCCGCAAGAAAAGGGCGAAAATACTCTAAAGAGAACGAGTTAAAAATAAATTGCAAAACAAAGAAAACTTGCTCAAAGGTTTTTTGTATTAATGTTCAATTAATCCATTACCAGAGCATGCTAAGCTATTTATACTAAAATATTACTAGCAAACAAAGAAAGAAATATTACATATTGCAATAAAATATCAGAATTGTACTCCAATTGCAACGATTAGGAAAAGATCTTCATTTTGCAATATATTTATTCAATCTTCATGTTGGGCTGAATGTAGATGAATTCTTCTTGGAAATCAGAAATATGAGATAATGATGCATTTGAGTAGTCAACAGCTATTTTGGAAGGTTGTGCCAAATAATTTCTTCAATCTCCAATTTAATATTTGTGGCTCATTTTAGTTGACATCCTTTTTGATGAAATATCAGAATCAATCCTCAAGAAACCTTCACGGAATAATGCACAAATATTTCGCTGACTTTTCAGAATTTTGGAAACAAATGCTTTGGCTTGATCTTGTTTTTGATTTGCAAATATCAACAAATATTCTCCATGTATCTTTGGTATCTTGCAATTTTTCAGATTATTTGATGCTCTCATAGCTGAATTTTCTTATTTCTTTGATCTTGCGTTTCATTTGTTTAATACTCGAATCCTTTGAGCGATTTTATGTTTAAAGACTCGACAAACGAAAAATAAAAATTACAACTCAACTAACTAAACATGGGACATGATTAAGCTTGATCCTAAACCTGGCTTAATCATCTCTAAGACATGAATTATTGCAAAAACGAAAAATACATAAAAGACTCAAATAGTCGAAATAAAATAAAAGACTCAATTAATAAAACGACTCAATCTAAGGAAGCCTTAGTTCATGACTACAAAATTAAAATAATAAAGAAAAGACTGAATTAGAAAATACTTGACTCATGACACAACTTAATTTAAATTAAACTAAAGAACGAGTAAGAGATTAGTATTTATTTTATGAACCTCGAATAATCTAAAAATTAGCTTAAAGTTTAAAGAGAACCATACCCAAATGTTGAACAAGTTAATCATTGGAATAGTTAATATTGGGCTGGGTTGATCTATATCATTCTCCTTTTCTTTTGAAAAGTTTGTCCTCAAACTTTGTACTTGGGAATGAATTTCGCCCACAGAATCATGTACGCATAAAGAACATTGTTTGTCTTTGTTAATATCTTTTGTGCATTTCTCTTCAAGTTGTTGTATGATCGGAGTAAGCAAAGGTTGAGGTGCACATTTCTGAACCGTTTCTTTATCAACCAAATTGTTAACTTCTTGAGGCTCAAGTTCAGGATGTTTTGGTGTATTGGGTGAAGGGAGAAGAGGTGATGGTGTTTCCATTGGAGGGAGTGGGTGATCCTCAAAACTTAAGAAAACAGAAATTCTGAAATTCCTCTTTGTATTGAAAATTATTGAATGTCAAAAACTGATTTTACATTTGCCATGAGGTCTTTATATAGGCCTCACCTCAACTAATGGCTATAAATCTAGCAACTAACTTTCCCTCCTAATTACAAGTCACATGCTAGATCACATGTTTACTTAAAACAAAACAGAAACAAGAAAATTAGCCTAATTGTTCATTTCACTATTCTGCTGACCAGGCGTTCTTCAACCAGGTTCTGTGGTTTCCCTGTGTATGATCAGCTCAACCCTGGGCCCTTGGTGGCTTGGCCCATGTACCAAGATGCCATTTACTCCTTGGTTTGCCTCTGATTGCTCCTGAACTTCCCTCAGCACATGCACCAAGGTTTGTTGGTAGTCAGTTCCTTCTATTGTCCTGTCTCCATTGACAGTCTGGTCTTTGGAGATCCTAACTGACTTTCTAGGGCTTTCCATGCTGGTTTCTAGGTCTTTGGAAATCTTAAGATTTGGTGCAGATGTCCTGGTGTAATTTGCTGTCTGTTTTAAGAAATGTGCCCCTTTCTGTATTCTGCTGCCTTGGGTTGTCTCCCTCATGATTGGGGTATCATCACATGATCTTGAGGGTATAAGCAAGCCTTTGTATGCCAAGAGGGTTGGCTTATTGCAACAAACTTGCACCCTTCAAGGTGGTTTGTTGGCTTGCGAAGGTAGCAGGATTTGGACAAGCAAGAACCAAGAACCTGATATGATCAGAACACCCTGATCTTGGACTAGTACCCTTACAATCCTCTTAGATTGTGCAGTCACTACCCTCCTTCAATGGCCTAGGCTTCACTCACCAAGGTTCTTGAATGGAAAGACTGAAATCCAGAGGTTGCTTCACTCACAAACTCTCTCTCTCAGCACTAGGATCGAAACTACAATTCTAGCTTTGTAAACACAACAATTGTTAATTTTATTGGAAAACAAAAAGTGAGTTTTAATATGTACAAGGGTCTCCTTATATAGGCAAAGGAAAAACTAACATAACGGCCATAAGGCACAACAGGTGTTTATCCTATTAAGACCCACGTGCTAAGTCATGTGTCTTTATTAATCCTAACACAGAAGCCTTTACAACAAACAGAAGGCTTCCTCCAATCTTGCTGACAGGCCACCTTCAACTAGGCCCTAGGGCTTGGTCACCTGGGTGATGGATATGTAGAGTGGTTCGAGCCCCCATCCAGTTGGGTCCATGTAGTGAGATGCTGTTTCCAGGTTCCTTGGGCTCAGTGGCTCTCTGGTTCAGGCTCAGTCTGGCCATCAAGGTCTGCTGGTCAGCCATACTAATCTGTAAGGCCTGTTCTGTATCTGTGAGAGGCTTTGTTGCTGATTCTTGGTCTGAGGGTCTTCCTTGGGTTCTTTCTTGATTGGACCCTGACTCTAAGGTCCTCTTAGCCCTGTAGACGCCCTTACCCATCCTTTCATTCAACACTCTAGAGTTAGATGCACGAGCTAGGTCAGATTGAACAGTGGTTGATGGTGAATGCAAGGTAGTTGGTTTTGCACTTGGTGCACTTATGCGTCTCCTCACTATTTGGTGCAGGTGTGAAGGTCAGGCAGGTTCCTGAACCTTCTGTGCAATCTGTGTTGCTGGTCCCTTCTGTTGGCTTTGTGGGTGTGAGACTTGGAACATTTGTTTCAACTCCTCTCTCTTGGGGAAGAATTGTCCTCAATTCTTGGTCTGGTGTAAACAAGGTAAGGTCCCCAATGTTGAAGGTATGAGAGATGTTGTATTCTTCAGGTAATTGTACTTCAAATGCATTGGTTCCAAACTTCCTTGTCACTGGAAAGGGTCCAATGGCCCTAGGCATGAGTTTGTGTTTCCTTAGCTGTGGAAACCTCTCTTTCCTGACATGTACCCAGACCAGGTCTCCTTCCTTGATGGTTGCCTTGTTCCTGAGGTGCTTATCAGCCTGCTGTTTGTACTTGTGGTTGGCTTGCTCAATATTATCATGTATTTGCCTGTGTAGGGCTTCCATTTCTTGCACCAGTTCACCTACTTCTCCTTATTTCCTGTTTGCATAGGGCACATCAATGAGTGATATTGGTAGTAAAGGGTTATTTCCATATAGGCATTCAAAGGGTGAATGTTTAGTGGCATGACCAGGACTCCTGTTATATGCAAATTTAGCATGGCATAATTTTAGATCCCAGTCCCTCATATTCTTCCCTACTAATGCCCTTAGTAAAGTGCCTAATGTCCTATTGGTCACTTCAGTCTGCCCATCTGTTTGTGGGTGATAGGCAGTGCTGAACATTAGTTTAGTGCCAAGCAAGTGCCATAGTGTTTTCCAAAAATGACTAAAGAATTTGCTATCCCTATCAGACACTATAGTCTTAGGGATACCATGTAGCTTAACTACTTCTGAAAAATACAATTGAGCTATGTTTTGGGCATCATCCACCTTGTTACAAGCTATGAAGTGTGCCATTTTGGAAAATCTGTCAACAACCACCATGATGGAATCTTTTCCCCTTCTAGTCCTAGGTAGAGCCATCACAAAGTCCATGCTCACATGCTCCCAAGGTTTTTGAGCTACTGGTAGGGGTAGGTATTCTCCTTTGTGAAAAGTAACCTTAGCCTTGAGGCATGTTTCACATCTCAGAATGTGTTTGCCTATAGTCCCCAACATCTTAGGCCAATAAAAATGTGGTGCTAGCATATCCAAGGTTTTTTGTATCCCAAAATGCCCTACTAACCCTCCCTCATGCACTTCTTTTACTAGAATGGTCCTCAAAGGTAATTTATGAATGCACAATCTATTCCCTTTAAACAGAAACCCTTCCTGTATGCAGAACAACCCTTGGGAACCCTGCTCACAGCTCTTGTATATTTCAGCAAAGTCACCACAGTGTTGATAGTGTTGTTTGATTATCTCAAAGCCTATAATTTTTGTACTCAGAACACCTAACAGGTTGTACTTCCTACTGAGTGCATCTGCTATCACATTTGTTTTTCCTGTTTTATACTTTGCAGCAAAATTGAAGGTTTGTAAAAACTCCACCCATCTAGCATGCTTCCCACTCAACTTGTGCTGTCCATTAATGTGCTTTAAAGATTCATGGTCAGTGTACAGGACAAAGGGTTGGATCCTAAGGTAATGGGACCAATGCTCCAAAGTGATGCAAACCAGGGGCTAAATGTGCCTGAGGGTTGCAAAGATTACAGAAGACCCTTTGGTGGACAGATTGGTCTCCTAGGAAACCCTCTCCAAATACAGGAACATTCTGATGTTCACTCACAACTTCAAGAAACAGGTTCTTGATTTTCAGATGAAGCTGACTGATGTTGATCCTTAGTTGACTGACAAAGGGATATAACCAGACCTTCCAGGCCTTGGTTTGGTGACCTTCTACAGAATGCAAGTTGCTCCACAACTTTCAATCCTTAAAAGCCCCAAAGTTGCTCCACAACTTTGGCAAGTTTGCTCACAAACTCAAAACAGAAGATAATTTCTGAAATTCCTCAAAAAATTATATTGATTATCAAAACTGAGTTTTACAAGGGACCTACTACCCTATATATAGGCTACTAACATGAATAACGGTATTCTTGAAAGCTAAGACTAATTACATCACGTGACATCTCATGTGTCACTTAAAAACAGAAGAAAACAGGCCAAACACAGAAAAAGGGCCTAAGTTAAAAACTGCCACTATGCTGTCTGGCAGGCCACCTTCACAGGCTTCCCTAGGTTTCTTCATGCACCACTAGCAGGGTTCTAGGGCCTTGACTTCTTGGTCCATGTACCAAGATTCTGGAATCACCCTGGACCTGCCTTAGTTGGCTCAGCTCTGTATGCCACACGTTGCTCAGGGTCAGCTGGTTGTCAGTTTTTCCTGTGTCTGCTGACTTGTAGTCTGTTTGTCCAACAGGGCCTGTTCTTGCTTGTTCTGAGTATTCTTGGGCCAGTGGGGTTTGCACATAACATCTTTGAATATATGTTGAGTCCTTAGTTGCCCTGAGGTCCCTTTTTGTTTCCTCACAAGTGTTTAGTGTAGATGTGAAGGTCCCCATGTCCTCAAGAGCTGGTTCTGTGTCTGAACCATGGGTTTCATCCTCTGGCCTTGTGTTGTCTTCTAAAACATTTGTTATACAAAGCCCTCACAATGGCATAGAATTCTTTGTCATAGGTGGAATAGTTAAGTCTGCTATGGTTCAATTTTTCACTAAAGAAGGCCACTGGTCTCCCTTCTTGCACAAGCACAGCTCCAATGCCTATGCCACAAGCATCACATTCCACCTCAAAGGGTTTGGTGAAATCTGGTAGCTTAAGCACTAGTGCCCTGCACATATGCTCTTTGATGGTTTCAAAAGCCTTCTGTGCTGCTGCAGTCCACTCAAATTTCCCCTTTTTTGTACACTCAGTGATGGGGGTCATAATGTAGCTAAAATTCTTAATGAACCTCCTGTAGAAAGAAGTCAGTCCATGGAAGGACCTGACCTGAGTCAAGGTGGTAGGTACAGACCAGTTCTGTGTGGCCTCCAACTTGGCTGGATCCACATTCACTCCCTCTTCCCCTACTATGTAACCTAAAAAACTAACCTCATGCATTAAGAAGCTGCATTTCTCCAATTTACCATATAGTTTCTGTTTCCTCAAAACTTCAAACAGCTGCCTAAGGTGCCCTAGGTGTTCCTTAAGCTCTTTGTTGTAAATTAAGATGTCATCAAGGTAAACTACTATAAATTTACCTAAGAAGGGTCTCAACACTTCATTCATTAAGCTCATGAAGGTACTAGGTGCTCCTGTTAAGCCAAAGGGCATCACAAGCCACTCATATAGCCCATATTTGGCCTTGAAGGTTGTTTTCCATTCATCGCCTTCCTTCATTCTGATTTGGTGGTATCCACTTCTTAAGTCAATTTTGCTAAACCATTTAGATCCTGTTAGTTCATCCAAGATGTCATCAATTCTAGGGATAGGAAATCTGTACTTAATGGTTATATTGTTCACACTCCTACTATCTATACACATCCTCCATGTGCCATCCTTTTTTGGCACAAGTAAGGTAGGTACAGCACAAGGACTTAAGCTTTCCCTAACATATCCCCTCTGCATAAGTTGTTCTATTTGTCTCTGCAGTTCCTTGGTTTCCATAGGGTTGGTTCTGTAAGCTGGTTTATTAGGTAAGGCAGCTCTTGGTACTAAGTCTATTTGGTGCTCAATCCCTCTGATTGGAAGTAGTCCTGGTGGTAGGTCATCAGGGAAAATGTCCTGATATTGGCTGAGTAAGGGTTTCAATTCAGTTGGTATTGGTTGTGCCTCACTGGTTTCCTTGGTGAATAGCATATACACCTTTCCTGCTCCTTCTATTTCCTTAGCACACTCCTTCCTAGTCATTAAGTGCACTGGTGGCTTGGTTGCCTTGGGGGGAACAGACTTGTGTGGGGGTAGGGGTACTAATTCCTTCTTCTTACCCTCATGTCTTAGTGTATATGTGTTTGTATACCCATTGTGCTTGGTCTTTTTGTCATACTGCCATGGCCTACCTAGGAGTACGTGGCAAGCATCCATCTCCAGTACATCACAAAGAATATCATCAGTGTAGGTCCCTAGGGTGATACTCACTAAGCATTGCTTATCAACAGCCCCACTAGCCTTATTGTCTAACCATCTCATCTTGTAGGGGTGGGGGTGTGGTTTTGTTTTTAACCCTAGTTCAGTCACTAACTGTCTACTGACACAATTTGATTCACTACCTCCATCAATAATCAAGTCATAAACCCTTCCCTTCACTTTACACTTGGTCTGAAAAATATTCTCTCTTTGATCTGATTTTTTGACCCTAGGTGTAGTGTGAAAAACTCTTCTACTGATGAGACTATACTACTCTTCCTCAGGTAACACTCTCTCCATTTCCTCATCTGACTTAGTGTCTCCCTCAAAAGTTCTTAGGTTCCCTTCCTCATCTTCAATGTAGGTTCCATCTGGTTCATCCCTAGGTGTAGGTAGGTATGTTTCTTCTTCTTGTCCATTCCTAGTGATCAAAATCTTCTTAGGTCTAGTGTCTTGCCTAATGTCTTCCCGTTCCCTTAAAAAGGTTCTAGAGTTGGGGCAGTCTCTTTTATAGTGTCCCCTCCCATTGCATTTGAAGCACACCACATCCTTGAGGGGTGCCTCTGGTCTAGTAGGGTTGGGCTTCAGATTGGTGCTTACAGATTCTCTCCTCACTGTATTACTTGGGGTTTGGTTTCTAGGGGTGAATGTCCTGGGGTTTCTGGAGTAGTTAGTGCTAGGTTGCTGCTTCATCCTTTGATGGCTCTTCTCAATCTCAATAGCCAGGTTCCATGTGGCATGCACTGTGAGTTAGGGGTTGAATAGCATCTTCTCCCTAATATCCTCCTTTAAGCCTGTTATAAACCTACTGACTCTCAAATCCTCCATTTCATTAGTGTCACACAAGACTGTGAGTTTTTCCCATTCTTGCAAATACTCTTGTACAGACCTATTGCCTTTGGTCAGAGTGTTGAACCTCATGTATAACTGGTGTCTATAGGTAGGGGGTACATATTTCCTCCTCAAATGCTTTTTAAATTTGTCCCAGGTATTAATCCTAGGTTTCCTTTCCCTGACTCTCTGCCTCTGAACTCCCTCTAGCCAAGTAGAAGCTATCTTGGTCATTTTAACCTTGGCTAGCTTATATTGTTGTTCTGGTTCTGTCTCCCTAAACTCAAAGTATTGATCCAACCTATTCTCCTAGTCAAGGTAAGTCTCACGGTCATGTATGTTACCATCAAACTCAGGAATGTCAATCTTGATGGTGGACTGATATTGGGGGTGGATTCCTCCAATACAGCACACCCTTGCAGAACACCCCTAGATCTTCAAAGGATACACACTACAGAAGCCTCAAACAGCCACAGAAGTGTCATGTGGACAAATCAATGTGCTGAGGCAGTTCTTGAATGGGATGACTGAGTTCTTGAATGAACTAAGGCACCCTATTCTCCTATCCACAACCAAGACTACTCTGGGTTATGCCAAGGCTTTAGTCTTGCACTACTCAAGACTTCTTGAATGATCACACACATTCAAGGCAAAAACAAATGAAGAAAAATCAAATGCTGAAAAATATATTGAATTCTGAAAAGTGAGTTTTATTAATACAATGAGCCATATATATAGGCTTTGGTGGGAAAACGACAGCTAGCAACCTGAGAGCTTTTACAAAACAAAAGCCTCTTAAAAAAAAGCATGTGCCAAGGCATGTGATTACTTAAAACAACAGAAAAGGTTTAAAAATACAACAACCCTTCAGTTCTGTAGTTCTACCAGACAGGCTACCTTCAGCTCGCTTTCTGGGCTTCCTGGTGGACATATAGGATAGTCCTACCCCCAAGATGGCTTGGCCCATGTGCAAAGATTCCGGTTTCACCCTTGTCCACCTATAGCTCTATCAGGCCTAGGCTCCAGGTGTGCACCAAGGTAGCCTGGTTCACAGGTGAAACAGCAGTGTCCTGTGCCCTGACTTTGTTGGGTTCTGGCCCTAGATCCGGTTTCTCATGTACCTCCGTGCACCTTTCTTGGCTTGATAGTGAAGCTAAGACTTTCAGGGACTCATCCATGTCTCCATACCAGGCAGGTGACTCATCATGAGGTTTTGGTGCAAGAGTTCTTCCCAGACAATGTATTTTTAGTTGTTCTGTGTCTTGGGCTTCTGAATTGATCTTTGTGCCTTCTGAACCTACTGGTGTTGGTTCATTCTGATGCAAACCAGGGGCTAAATGTGCCTGAGGGTTGCAAAGATTACAGAAGACCCTTTGGTGGACAGATTGGTCTCCTAGGAAACCCTCTCCAAATACAGGAACACTCTGATGTTCACTCACAACTTCAAGAAACAGGTTCTTGATTTTCAGATGAAGCTGATTGATGTTGATCCTTAGTTGACTGACAAAGGGATATAACTAGACCTTCCAGGCCTTGGTTTGGTGACCTTCTACAGAATGCAAGTTGCTCCACAACTTTCAATCCTTAAAAGCCCCAAAGTTGCTCCACAACTTTGGCAAGTTTGCTCACAAACTCAAAACAGAAGATAATTTCTGAAATTCCTCAAAAAATTATATTGATTATCAAAACTGAGTTTTACAAGGGACCTACTACCCTATATATAGGCTACTAACATGAATAACGGTATTCTTGAAAGCTAAGACTAATTACATCACGTGACATCTCATGTGTCACTTAAAAACAGAAGAAAACAGGACAAACACAGAAAAAGAGCCTAAGTTAAAAACTGCCATTATGCTGTCTGGCAGGCCACCTTCACAGGCTTCCCTAGGTTTCCTCATGCACCACTAGCAGGGTTCTAGGGCCTTGACTTCTTGGTCCATGTACCAAGATTCTGGAATCACCCTGGACCAGCCTTAGTTGGCTCAGCTCTGTATGCCACACGTTGCTCAAGGTCAGCTGGTTGTCAGTTTGTCCTATGTCTGCTGACTTGTAGTCTGTTTGTCCAACAGGGCCTGTTCTTGCTTGTTCTGAGTATTCTTGGGCCAGTGGGGTTTGCACATAACATCTTTGAATATATGTTGAGTCCTTAGTTGCCCTGAGGTCCCTTTTTGTTTCCTCACAAGTGTTTAGTGTAGATGTCAAGGTCCCCATGTCCTCAAGAGCTGGTCCTGTGTCTGAACCATGGGTTTCATCCTCTGGCCTTGTGTTGTCTTTTGAAACATCTGTTTCAACCCCTCCCTCTTGGGAAAGAATTGTCCCTAATTCTTGAGGGGGCTCATATAAAGTGAGGTCTCCTATGTTGAAGGTGTTTGAGACATTGTATTCAGCAGGCAATTGTATCTCAAAAGCATTGTTCCCTATTTTCCTCAGCACAAGGAATGGTCCAATGACCCTTGGCATGAGCTTATTCTTTCAGAGTTGGGGAAACCTCTCTTTTCTGGTGTAAATCCACACTTGATCCCCTGCCTTGATTTTTGCTTTATTTCTGAGATGCTGGTCCATCTTCCTCTTGTATTTTCTATTGGTGTCCTCAATGTTTGCTTGCACCTGCCTATGTATGGCTTCCATTTTGTGAAGTAGGTCCTCTGCTTCTAACTGCTTGTTGTCACATAGAGGCAAATCAATCAGAGACAAAGGTAATAAGGGATTAGTTCCATACACACATTCAAAAGGTGTGTGTTTGGTAGCATGACTAGGAGCCCTGTTATATGCAAATTCAGCATGGCATAGTTTAAGGTCCCATTCCCTAATATTCTTGCTAACTAAGGTTCTGAGGAGGGTGCCTAAGGTTCTGTTGGTCACTTCTGTTTGGCCATCAGTCTAAGGATGGTAAGCAGTGCTGAAGAGCAATTTTGTTCCCAACAAATGCCATAAAGTTTTCCAAAAATGACCCATGAACTTACTGTCTCTATCAGAGACTATAGTTCTTGGTATGCCATGAAGTCTCACAACTTCAGAGAAATATAGATGTGCTATGTGTTGGGCATCATCAGTCTTGGCACAAGCTGTGAAGTGTGCCATCTTGGAGAACCTATCAACTACCACCATTATAGAATCTTTCCCTCTTTTGGTCCTAGGCAAAGCCACCATAAAATCCATACTGATGTGTTCCCAAGGCTTCTGAGCTACAGGTAGGGGAATGTACTCCCCTTTGTGAAAGGTCACTTTGGCCTTAAGACAAGTCTCACACCTAAGGATGTGTTTACCTACTGTGCCTAGCATCTTTGGCCAATGGAAATGTTGTGCCAACATATCTAATGTTTTCTGTATGCCAAAATGCCCTGCCATACTCCCTTCATGAACTTCTCTTACCAAGGTGTTCCTTAGGGTGGTCTTAGGGATGCAAAGTCTATTACCCTTAAACAAAAACCCCTGTTGTAGGCTATAATGACCTTGAGGAGTATCTTGGCAGGACTTATAAATCTCAGAGAAGTCAGGACACTCTTGGTACTGGTCTTTAATAATTTCAAAACCCAAGACCCTAGCTCCTAATATTCCTAACAGGTTGTACTTTCTGCTTAAGGCATCAGCTATAACATTAGCCTTGCCTGCTTTGTATCTTGCTGAAAAATCAAAAGTTTGCAAAAACTCAACCCATCTGGCATGTCTCCCATTTAGCTTGTGCTGGCTATTTATGTGTTTCAAAGATTCATGATCTGTATGCAAAACAAAAGGCTGGATTCTCAAGTAGTGTGACCAGTGTTCAAGGGCTCTTATAATTGCATAAAACTCCTTATCATAGGTTGAATAGTTTAACCTGCTATGGTTAAGTTTTTCACTAAAAAAAGCCATTGGTCTCCCTTCCTGAATTAGCACTGCCCCAATACCTACCCCACATGCATCACATTCAAGCTCAAAAGGCTTTGAAAAATCAGGTAGCTTAAGGATAGGGGCTTTACACATCATGTCTTTCAATGTCTCAAAGGCCCTTTGGGCTTCAGGTGTCCACTAAAACTTGCCTTGCTTTGTACATTCTGTAACTAGTGCCATAACAGAACTAAAATTTTTTATAAACCTCCTATAAAATGAAGCCAAGCCATGGAAAGACCTAACTTGAGTGAGAGTAGTGGGAGTAGGCCAGTCCTGGATAGCCTTAACCGCCTCAGGATCTACCTTTACTCCTTCTTTACCTATGATGTAGCCTAGGAAACTGACCTCAGGTAATAAAAAGCTACACTTCTCCAATTTGCCATATAGTCTCTGTGTCCTAAGCACATCAAACAACTGTCTAAGGTGGTCTAAGTGATCAGTCAAGGTCTGGCTGTAAATGAGAATATCATCAAGGTATACTACCACAAATTTTCCTAAAAATGGCCTCAAAACTTCATTCATGAGCCTCATAAAGGTACTAGGAGCTCCTGTCAAACTAAAAGGCATCACAAGCCACTCATAGAGTCCATATTTGGTCTTGAATGCAGTCTTCCACTCATCCCCCTCCTTCATTCTGATTTGATGGTAACCACTCCTCAAATCAACCTTGCTAAACCATTGTGAACCAGCTAATTCATCAAGTAAGTCATCTATCCTAGGTATAGGAAATCTGTACTTAATGGTGATGTTGTTCACACTCCTGCTATCAATGCACATCCTCCAGGTGCCATCCTTCTTTGGCACAAGTAGAGTTGGCACTGCACAGGGACTTAAACTCTCCCTAACATATCCTCTTTGCATGAGCTCCTCTATTTGTCTTTGCAACTCCTTGGTTTCCATGGGGTTGGTTCTATAGGCTGGTTTGTTTGGTAAGCTAGCTCCTGGAACCAGATCTATTTGATGTTCAATCCCTCTGATTGGAGGTAGACCAGGGGGCAAGTCCTCAGGGAAAACATCACTGTAATGTGCTAGTAAGTCCTGGAGTTCAGAAGGTATAGGTGTACTGTCACTGATCTCCTTAGTGAATAGCAGAGACATCTCTCTTCTTCTCTTAATCTCCCTATCACATTCCCTTCTAGTGATCAGATGGATAGGAGCCTTAGGTGCTTGAGGTGGAATGGCCTTATGAGGTGGTAGGGGTATCAATTCTTTCTTCTTTCCATTGTGTCTAAGAGTATAAGTGTTGGAATAGCCATCATGCTGAGTCCTCCTATCATACTGCCAGGGTCTTCCTAGCAGCAAATGACAAGCATCCATATCTAAGACATCACATAAAACATCATCTGTATATACCTAAGGTTAGGCTAACTAAGCTTTGTTTGTTCACTAATCCACTAGCTTTGTTGTCTAACCACTTCATCTTATAGGGATGTGGATGAGGCTTAGTTTTTAATCCTAATTCATGCAGTAACTGCTTGCTTACACAGTTGGACTCACTGCCACCATCAATAATGAGATCACAAACTTTGTCCTGTACCCTACACTTGGTCTGAAAAATGTTTTCCCTTTGATCAGACTTTTTGACCCTAGGTGTAGTATGGAAACTTCTTCTAATGATAAGGCTGTATTGTTCTTCTTCAGGTAGAACCCTCTCTAGGTCTCCTTCTTCTTCCCCCTCACTTTCTCCCTCAAACCTTTGCAAAGTGCCATCTTCCCTTTCTATATAGGTCCCATCTTCCTCACTATCATTAGGAGGCATAATCTCTTCCCCTATCCCATTCCTGGATACTAAGATCTTCTTTGGTCTAGTGTCCCTCCTAATGTCCTCCCATTCCCTCATTGTGAAAGCCCTTGAGTTGGGACAGTCCTTCTTAAAGTGCCCCCTTCCATTACATTTAAAACATACTACATCTTTGGAGGGTGGCTCAACTCTAGTGGGGTTTGTCTTGTGTGCTGTTATGGGGGTGTCTTTCTTAAGAGCATTGTTAGAGGTATAATTCCTAGGTGTGTAGGTCCTAGTGTTCCTGTGATTCTCCAAATGCTTCTTCCTAACTGCATTTTTTTCTATCTCCAAGGCCCTATTTATGGCTAGGTGTAAGGTAAGGTCAGGAGTGTATACTATTTTTCTCTGGATTTCCTCCTTGAGACCAGACATAAACTTCCCTACCCTCAATTCCTCATCATCATTCATGCCACTCAAAACTGCTAGTCTTTCCCATTCTTGGACATATTCTTGCACAGTCTTACTGCCTTGGGTCAGGGTATTGAACTGGACATATACTTGTTGTCTATAGGTAGGAGGGACATATTTTCTTCTCATGTGTTTCTTGAGTTTAAGCCAAGTATTAATCCTAGGTCTTCCCTCCCTGTCTCTCTGTCTTTGCATCCCTTCAAGCCAAGTTGATGCTACCTTAATCATTTTTATCTTAGCTATCTTATATTGTCTTTCTTGAGGAGTCTCTTGGAATTCAAAATAATGTTCTAATCTATCTTCCCATTCCAAGTAACTACCAGGGTCATGAGACAAACCATCAAACTCAGGAATATCTATCCTGATGGTTCTGTCCTCTGAAGGTCTATTGTGTTGTGGGGGTCTATGAGGCAGGTTCTGATTGATCAACCCTACCTGGGCTAAACTTTGGACTAAACCCTGTACAGTCTCCTCTAGGGCTGCAAACCTCTCATCTAAGGCCATGGTGAAGAGAAAAGAAAAAAACACCACAATCAATTCAGATACAACAGTACTCTTTATGCACAAGTCAGAAAACAAATAGAACAGAACAATGATGTTTAATGTAAAGAAAATCCACAAATTGCATATACTAAAAAGATTAGGAGGAATCACTCCCTGTCACAATTGGGAACAAAATTGAGTAATTTTTTAGGCCTGTTCCTCTTGCTTGAGTCCACTTTTCTCTTTGTGAAAGACAATCAGGCAAATCTGAGGGTGACTTCTTGATTTTCTGTTCTGCAGTGCACTTTGCCCTTCTTCGCAAGCCTTGCTCTGATACCAATTTGATGCAAACCAGGGGCTAAATGTGTCTGAGGGTTGCAAAGATTACAGAAGACCCTTTGGTGGACAGATTGGTCTCCTAGGAAACCCTCTCCAAATACAGGAACACTCTGATGTTCACTCACAACTTCAAGAAACAGGTTCTTGATTTTCAGATGAAGCTGACTGATGTTGATCCTTAGTTGACTGACAAAGCCCCAAAGTTGCTCCACAACTTTGGCAAGTTTTCTCACAAACTCAAAACAGAAGATAATTTCTGAAATTCCTCAAAAAATTATATTGATTATCAAAACTGAGTTTTACAAGGGACCTACTACCCTATATATAGGCTACTAACATGAATAACGGTATTCTTGAAAGCTAAGACTAATTACATCACGTGACATCTCATGTGTCACTTAAAAACAGAAGAAAACAGGCCAAACACAGAAAAAGGGCCTAAGTTAAAAACTGCCACTATGCTGTCTGGCAGGCCACCTTCACAGGCTTCCCTAGGTTTCCTCATGCACCACTAGCAGGGTTCTAGGGCCTTGACTTCTTGGTCCATGTACCAATATTCTGGAATCACCCTGGACCTGCCTTAGTTGGCTCAGCTCTGTATGCCACACGTTGCTCAAGGTCAGCTGGTTGTCAGTTTGTCCTGTGTCTGCTGACTTGTAGTCTGTTTGTCCAACAGGGCCTATTCTTGCTTGTTCTGAGTATTCTTGGGCCAGTGGGGTTTGCACATAACATCTTTGAATATATGTTGAGTCCTTAGTTGCCCTGAGGTCCCTTTTTGTTTCCTCACAAGTGTTTAGTGCACAGATGTCAAGGTCCCCATGTCCTCAAGAGCTGGTTCTGTGTCTGAACCATGGGTTTCATCCTCTGGCCTTGTGTTGTCTTCTGAAACATTTGTTTCACATTCTCCCCTTCTTTCAAGGAAATTTCCCTCAATTTGTTATCACCCAAATAAGGAGTGAGATCTCTTATGTTCAATGTGTTGGATATGCCATACTCCTCTGGTAAGTCCATTTTGAAGGCATTGTCCCCATACGGCTCTATGATCTGGAATGGACCTATGGCCCTGGGCATGAGTTTGTTCTTCCTGAGCTGAGGGAACCTCTCCTTTCTGAGATGAATCCAAGAAAAATCACCAACCTTCAGCTTCCTTGTTTCTTTCAAACCTTTGTTAGCTCTCTGCTGGTATCTCAGATTTGCTTGCACAATATTATCATGTACTTGCCTATGTATTTTTAACAGGTTCTCTGCATGAGTCTTTGCATTAGGATTGTACCTCTCATGATCAGGAAGGTCAATTAGTGTAAATGGCAACAAAGGGTTCACCCCATACACACACTCAAAAGGGGAGTGTTTAGTGCTGCAGCTGGGGCTTCTGTTAATTGCAAACTCTGCATGGCAGAGCTTCATATCCCTGTCTTTCAAGTTGTGACTAATTAGTGACCTTAGCAAAGACCCTAAGGTTTTGTTGGTCAATTCAGTCTGCCCATCAGTCTGGGGGTGATGTTATGTACTGAAACACAACTTTGTTCCAAATAGCCTCCACAAGGTATTCCAAAATGTGCTTAAAAATTTACTGTCTCTGTCTGAGACTATGGTTTTTGGCACCCCATGCAACCTTACTATCTCAGCAAAGTACTACCTAGCCACACTTTGTGCATCCTCCACCTTGGTGCAAGCTACAAAATGTGCCATCTTGGAAAATCTGTCCACAACCACCATAATGGCATCTTTACCCCTTTGTGTCCTAGGCAAGGCAACTATGACGTCCATGCTCAAGTGTTCCCATGGCCTTTGTGCAACAGGCAGTGGCTTGTACTCTCCCCTGTGGAACACTAATTTTGCTTTGATGCAGGTTTCACATCTTAGCACATATTTGCCCACAGTACCTAGCATTTTAGGCCAAAAGAAGTTCTGAGCTAAAATATCCAGGGTCTTTTGGATACCAAAATGCCCTGCTAATCCCCCCTCATGTGCTTCTTTCACCAAAAGCAATCTTAAGGGTATCTTTGGTATGCATAGCCTATTCTTGTTGAATAAAAATCCTTGCTGTATATAGTAGGTGCCATTAGATCCTTTCAAACACTCCTGATACACCTCCTTGAAGTCTTCATCAGTGGGATAGTAGCCTTCCAATAATGAACAAGTATGAAAGCATTTACTGATAGAAGCCTTTAATCATCTCAAATCCTAAGATTTTGGATTCTAGTAAGGCGAGGAGGTGTTGCTTTCTACTTAGTGCATCAGCCACCACATTAGTCTTCCCTGCCTTATATTTTGCCACAAAGTCAAAGGATTGTAGAAACTCAACCCATCTAGCATGCTTAGGGGTCAACTTCTTTTGTCCATGGATGTATTTTAAGGATTCATGATCAGTATGTAGGACAAAACGTTGGGCTCTAAGGTAATGTGACCAGTGCTCCAATGCTCTAACAATTGCATAGAACTCCTTGTCATATGTGGAGTAGTTGACCCTGCTTTGGTTAAGCTTCTCACTAAAATAGGCTATGGGTCTTCCCTCTTGTAACAACACAGCCCCTATGCCTGTTCCACTGACATCACATTCTACTTCAAAGGGTTGGTTGAAGTCAGGAAGCTTTAGGACAGGTGCCTCACACATTGCTGTTTTGACCCTCTCAAAGGCTCTCTGTGCTTCTGTTGTCCATGTGAACTGGCCCTTCTTAGTGCACTCAGTGATAGGACTCATTATGGTGCTGAAGTTTTTGATGAATCTCCTATAGAAGGATGCTAACCCATGGAAGGACCTCACGTGAGTGACAGTGGTAGGTGTAGGCCAGTCCTTAATGGCTTCAACTTTGCTTTGGTCTGGTTTGATTCCCTCCTTACCCACTATGAAAGCTAGGAAATTCACCTCAGTCATAAGGAACTGACATTTTTCTAGCTTGGCATATAGTTTCTATTCTCTCAACCTCATCAGCAGCTGCCTTAAGTGTCCTAAGTGTTGCTCTAAGCCAGTGCTGTACACTAATATGTCATCTAGGTATACAACTACAAATTTACCTAGGAAAGGTCTTAAGACTTCAGTCATTAGTCTCATAAATGTGCTGGGAGCTCCTGTGAGGCCAAAAGGCATGACCATCCACTCATAAAGCCCATACTTGGTTTTGAAAGCAGTTTTCCACTCATCCTGAACCAAGTTCAGAAGTTGATACTGATACAGACACAACAACAGCAGCAGCAGCTACCCAGCAACAACCTGATCTGACACTACTAATCAGGAGCTTCCCATCTGCACCAAATCTTGGTGAGAACAGAAGAAGGAGAAAGGTAACCCACAAGGACTCAATGATAGGGCAAGGATCATCCCTGAGCAGCCTCAGCACTAGCAAACAGGGCCAAGACTCCAAAAGACAGCAAATACCAATTCTGAAAAAACAGGCAGTTATTTTCACCAAGACATCTGCACCTTTTCTTGGGGAAACAAGGGAGGCACGAAAGGAAGGTCTAGACAGGCTTGGATTGGGGTTAACTAAATGGGTGGAGCATCAAAACCCATTGGTTGGACCAGAGGAACAAGCTGGGATCAAAAACACCATCAAAGGTACTAGGAACAGGACACATGAAGAACCTGCTGACCAGCTGACCTTGGTGAACCTCTTGAGCCTGGACCTAGACTCTTAGGACCCAACGAAGGCTGGCAACGTCATCCCTGCACATGGGCCTAGCCACCAAGGGCCAAGAACCACCCTAGTCATCCACCTAGAAGCCTAGAAGACTTGCTGTAGGTGGGCTGTGCAACAGAAATACAGAAGGATTCTGTTAGCCTGTTTTAGCTGTTTGCCTTTGTTTTCTAAGTAGCACATGTTTAGGCACGTGGGCTTTAAAGAGCCGTTGTTTTTTCTATTGTTTAGAAGCCTATATAAAGGGGCTCTTGCATTGTATTTGACACTCAAGTTTTATCCAATATTCAGCTTTCACTCATTGCTTAGTTTTTTGACAAGCATTTTCATTTTCTGTTTTTGAGAGATTGTGAGGCAATCTTCAAGAAAGGATTCAACCTTCTCCAAGATCAAGAGATCTCTGTGAGAAGTGTGAGGGTTGAGCCTTTGCAATTCAGAGGGATTGTCTTAGGTTCCTCCCAAGGACAATCAGTCACCAAGACTGATTGGAACAAGCCAAGAACAAGCTTCTTGGTTCTGATTTTCAGGTTGTGAGTATTCATAGACTTCCCTGTGCGTTTGAAGGTCATCAACTAGCCAAATTCCTCTCAAATTTGGTGCAACTTGGTATCAGAGCAAGATTGTCTTGCAAATCATCAACCAAGGAGGAGGAGATTTCGTGGCATACAGCAATCCAGAACCTCTGGTAAGGCATCTGTTCATCAGGTTGTTTTCAACATTGTGCATTCAATTTTTGGGAGAGCCAGGTACTCTTCTATACTCTGGAATATTGTTTTCTTTCCTTGGAGACCTACCCTTATTGTTTGAGATACCAGGCATACAGGGGGCAAGAAATCACTTCTTGAACTCTAAACAACCTGCTGTTGTCTGTCTTACAATTTCTGTTGTTCATTTGATTCCTTGTTTGTTTTCTTTAACTTGTTGCCTTCACCATGAATGATAACATGAACCTTGAGGAGAAGTTTGACTTCCTCACTAATATTGTCCAGCAATTGGCCATCACTGTGGCCAATAACACTATACACCAGGAAGATAGGCACCATCAACCACCCCACATAGCCAGGCCTATTGAGGACAGAACACTTAGGCTAGACTTGCCAGAATGTGATGGCCAATCTCAAAACCCTGAAGTGTATATGGATTGGGAAGCCAATCTTGAAAGGTATTTTGAATTCAAGGACCCCCCCCCCCCCCCCCCCCCCCCCCCCAGACCAACAGTTCAAGTTTGCAAAAATTAAACTAACTAAACTAGTTGCAGTTTGGTTAGAAGGAGTGCAAAAGCAAAGAAGGAGGGAGGATAGGGAGAGGATTAGTACTTGGGATTAACTAAAAAAACACCTAAGAAGGAGGTATGTCCCTAAAAGCTATAAGCAGCAATTGTGTATGCAATGGGGCACCCTTAGGCAGGAGAATAGGTCTGTCTCAGAATATGTTCAAGAATGGGAGAGATTGTCTGTCCTATGTGAGTCCAATGAGACAGAGGAGATGAAGGTGGGAAAGTTTGTGGGAGGGTTAAGGGAAGACTTGAGAAAAAAATTGGAATTAACACCCAACCTCACCTACAGCCTAGCTTGCAACCAAGCCCTGACCTTGGATAGGTATGCCAAGAAGAAACCCATCCCTAGTGGCACTTACAACAGAGCCTTTAGGAACCCCCCTGCTAAGACTGGACTAAATCCTCCACCTGTGTCTAACCCCCCTGCTCCTCAGGACAAGAACATTCCCTTTAAGCCACTACCAAGGGACAGGATACCCAGGGACTCTAAAGGAGTGGTGTGCTTCAAATGCCAAGGACATGGACACATCAAAAGTGAATGTCCCAATGCTAGAGCCTTCACATTGCAGGAATGGAATGTGATTAGGGACATGACCAGACCTAAGTCCATGCTAGTAAACAAAAATGGCAGGGAAGAATTAGAGGGACCATGCACTAATGAGGAAGACCCTGATGGTACCTATATGGTGAATGATGAAGGGGAAGCAGAACCCTTAGGAGACACTAATTCAGAAGAAGATAGGGAAGAAGTGTACCCTTAGGAGACACTAGGCCATCACAACCTTCTGATCAGAAGGAATTTCCATGCAACCCCTAAAGTGAAACCTACTGATCAAAGGGAGAATATCTTTCAGACCAAATGTAGAATTAAGGATAAAATTTGTGACCTGATAATAGATGGAGGGAGTGAGTCCAACTGTGTTAGTAAGGACCTAGTGCACACCCTAGGCTTAGAAACCAAAAACCATCCCCACCCTTACAAGTTGAAGTGGCTAGATAACAAAGGCAGTGGTTTTGTGAAGAAGAGGTGCTTGGTTCACTTTGCCATAGGATCCTACACAGACAAGGTCCTATGTGATGTTTTAGACATGACAGCCTGCCATGTGCTGTTGGGCAGACCATGGAAACATGATAAGAAAACTATACACAATGGCTACACCAATGTGTACACAGTGAGGCATGAGGGAAAGCTCAAAGACCTGATGCCACTACCACCACACAGGACACTACCACCACAGACCAGCAAGACCAATGTTGCTCTGATCAGTAGGAAGGTGAGTGAGAAGATCATCAATAGAGGGGAGAAAGCCTTCTTACTGTTTAACAAAGAAGTCTTAGACCAGGCTACACCCTTAGACCCTAGGATGACTGAGCTATTGGAAAGATATGCTGATATTTTTCCAGAGGAACTACCTCAGGGACTGCCACCCATCAGGGGGATAGAGCACCAAATTGACCTTATCCCTGGATCATCTTTGCCTAACAGACCTGCATACAGAACCAATCCTGAGGAAACTAAGGAGTTGCAAAAACAGATCCAAGAGTTAATGGATAGGGGTTATGTGAGGGAAAGCATGAGCCTTGTGCTGTGCCCACACTCCTAGTGCCCAAGAAGGATGGGACTTGGAGAATGTGTGTGGATAGCAGAAGTATGAACAATATCACCATCAAGTATAGATTCCCAATACCTAGAATTGATGATATGCTTGATGAGCTAGCTGGTTCCCAATGGTTTAGCAAAATAGACCTAAGGAGTGGGTACCACCAAATTAGGATGAAGGAAGGAGATGAGTGGAAGACAGCCTTCAAAACCAAATATGGGCTATATGAGTGGATGGTCATGCCATTTGGCCTGACTGGGGCTCCTAGCACCTTTATGAGGTTAATGAATGAGGTGTTGACGCGAATCTAAGGCGAGAAGATGATCTTGGATTATCAATGAACAAGGAGGATGCCTTAGATCATGCCTAGTCTTACTCCAGGACCTAGAACAGACACACCTAGGTGCCTTGGTAATCAGTCTGAAACCCAAGACTGTCTCTGAAATAGTTGTAAACTGAGGCTGTTGGTTCAGGTGGTGTAGCCTTGTTATGTTTAGGCTGGGTTCAGCCAAGGGTGGAGCCTGAATCCTTGCACTCCCAAGATGTTGGGGAAGCCTTGTTATTATTATGGATGCCTGGTAATCTTCCTCACTATGTACAGATAGGTGAGACAGCAGACAGAAGTTTCAAGAAGTAGATTCTTGAAATTCTGATGAATATGTGGCTTGAAATTTGGTTCCTGCTCCCAAATTCCAACCCTCAGATCATAGACAAAGTTTCCTCCCCTTGCCTATGGGTGTCTTTGAAGATCAAAGTCTGTTCCACAGCCTCTTTGATTTTCAAAGCCTCGAATGAAGTTGCACACACAACCTCAAAATTGAAAGACAGAAATTGCTGAAATTCCTCTTGATTGTTTTTATTGAATCTCAAAATATCAGTTGTTCTTCTTATGATACAAATGGTTCTATATATAGGCCTCTAACTAACTAACGGTCATCAGGAGGGTTTCTTGATTTACTAAACCCTCACGTGACTGAGCACATGTTCAATTAAAAGTAAAAGGCTTAGCATTAAAACTACAAGCTGCCTATGTGATTTCTGTGAACCAGGCCTCCTTTAGCTTTGGCTCTGGCCTTCCATGTTGATTAGAAGCAGGGTCCTGGGTCCTTGGCTTTTAGGTCCATGTATGAAGATTCCATTTTCACCCTTGGTTGGGTCCAGGTGTCCTTCCACTGCTTTCCCTGCATGCTTCCAGGTCTGCTGACAGACAGCTATCTCAGTTGTCCTGTCTCCCCTGGCTGTAGTGTCTGTTGGGGCCCTAACTTGAGTTTTGGGGCTCTTCAGGTCCTGTTCTTGGTTGGTATGGCTAGCTAACCCTCTTGGAGAGTTGTTCCAGGTGTTGGTTCTCCTGCCTTCATCCTCATGAAAATTTGGAGCAGGTGTTTTGGTGGAAAATCTCTGCTGAAATGAAGAATTTTCCCCTGCTTGTTTTTTGTTGGCTTGCACCTGTGGACCAGTGGTTGAATCATGCTCTAGGCTTGCCTTAGGTGTGCTGGTGTGTGAAACAACATTTGTTTCAAACCCCCTTCTTGGGGAAGAATTGACCCCAATTCTTTAGTGGTGGAATGGAGGGTCAAATCCCCTATGTTGAACAAGGGTGAGATGTTGTACTCAGGGGGCAGCTGGATTTCATATGCATTGTTCCCAAACTTTTGTGCTACTGGGAAGGGGCCTATGGCTCTGGGCATGAGCTTGTTCTTCCTCAAATGTGGGAATCTTTCCTTTCTGGTATGGACCCAGACCAGATCTCCAACTTCTATGTTTTTCTTCTGTTTTAGATGTCTGTCTACCTTGTCCTTGTACTTCCTGTTTGCTGCCTCAATATTATCATGCACAAGTTGGTGGACTTCCTTCATCTTTGCTATCATATCTACTGATTCTTCTGTTTTTCCTGTCATGGCATTGCAAGTCAATTAGTGTGACAGGAATTAAAGGGTTAATGCCATATACACATTCAAATGGGGAATGTTTGGTGGCATGACTAGGTGTACTATTATAGGCAAATTCAGCATGGCACAGTTTAGTGTCCCAGTCCCTCAAATTTTTACTAACTAATACCCTCAGTAAGGTGCCCAAAGTTCTATTGGTAACCTCAGTCTGACCATCAGTTTGGGGATGGTGTGCAGTGCTGAACAATAGTTTGGTTCCCAACAATTTCCACAAGGTTTTCCAAAAATAGCTCATAATTTTGCTGTCTCTGTCAGAGACTATGGTCTTAGGTACCCCATGTAGCCTTATGATCTCAGCAAAGTATAGATTTGCTATGTTAGGGGCATCATCTGTTTTGGTGCAAGGTATAAAATGAGCCATCTTTGAAAACCTGTCCACTACTACCATTATTGAGTCCTTTCCCCTCTTGGTCCTGGGTAAAGCTGATATAGGTTGGCTATGTCTTTAAACACAACCAGCTATAAGCACACGTTTATAAGCTGCTGTTCGAATTAAACTAAAATAATTTTGTATTGTTTTTTTGTTATTTTGTGAGTTCTTTGTAACAAGGGAATTAAAAGATATGTTGAAAAGATCAACTAAAAATGGCTGAACCAAAGTACTAACTTGATACAGAAAATCACCACAAGTTAATTCAATGGGCTCCTAAGAACACATTCAATCTTAAGCCAAAAGATTAAAAAGCATAGGAACTTCAAGTACTCAAACTAATCCAAGTTAAAGTAATTGCAAAGAAAAGAACAAAGAAATTGCTCAAAGGTTATAAATTTTATTAATCAAAGCTGAATGACCAAAACCAGCAGAATACAAAGCTTATAAACTAAGGCTAATGACTAGAAAGGAGAAGATACAAACAGAATAAAGACTAACGGCAATATTGCATAGAATAAAAGAGATTATCCTTGAGATATTTTGCTTGGGCTGCAATACTCCTTGATTTGGCTTGAAATTCTTCTAAGAATATTGCTTCAATATTCTGGATGTAAATGATCTTCTAAGAATAACTCCCACGGCTCAAAATATTCCACTAAGAATATTTTGCAATATTCTGGACAGAATATCTTAAGCATTAGTTGGCTGATTTGCATTATCTTCAATAATCCTCTTGGAATAATTCTTGGGCTGGAATATAGTGGAAATATTCATGCATATATTCCACTTTATCTTCAATAATTAGAGCTCAATTTCGGCTGTATTCAGGATCTTCAAACGGTTATATTTGCAATTGTGTGCAAATATATTCTTCAATATTTCAGGGGATACTTGGGCTGGTTGTTCATGCATTTCAATGATGTTTGAACCTTGAGCAAAATTAATTACTAGACTCAAATAAAAAGAAGCGTACAACTCGACTAACTAAACATGAAGAATGATTAAGCTTGATCCTAAACCTGGCTTTAATCATTCGAGGACTTTAAAAAACATGAAAAATAAATACTAAGTTTAAACGACTCAAAATTGCTGGAAAATAATAAAGACTAAAAACGACTCAAACAAAAGACTTAGTTTGAAACTACAAAGTTAAATGATGTTTTGTCATTTGGACCTTGTATTTGAGCATTGGCCAATTGATGTATCATGATGTTAACTTGGGCTTGCACATGAGAACTAGATGTAGGCGATCCTACATCATCCTCCCCTTCTTTGGAAAAGCTTGACCTCAAGCTTGGTAGCATGTCCTCCTCATGAAATAGAATTAAATCTGCAATATTGAAAGTAGAGGAAACACCATAGCTACTAGGTAGCTCTAGTTTGTAAGCATTGTCATTAACTTTTTCCAAAATTTCGAAAGGTCCATCAATTCTAGCACTTAGTTTTGATTTCCTTTGGGTGGGAAACCTATCCTTTCTTAAGTAAATCCATACTAAGTCACCTTCTTTTAAAAGCACTTCCTTTCTCTTTTGATCCACTCTTTCTTTATCCTTTGCATTCATTTTCTCAATTCTGTCCACAACTTGTTTATGTACCTATTGAATCTCATTGGCTCTAGACTCGGCTTCATGACTAAACTTCAAAGGTGTAGGGAAAGGTGCAAGGTCTATAGGGGTTAAAGGATTTAGGCCATAAACCACAAAGAAAGGAGATAAGCCAGTGGTCTTACTAGGGACTCTATTATAAGCAAATTCAGCATGTGGTAGCAATTGTTCCCATTATTTAGGACTCTTGGTAATGAGGGCACGCATAAAGGTTCCTAAGGTCCTATTGGTTACTTCGGTTTGACCATCAGTTTGGGGGTGACTAGAACTACTAAAGTTAAGCTTGGTTCCCATCTTTTTCCACAAAGTAAGCCAAAAGTGACTAAGAAACTTGGAATCTCTATCACTTACCATACTTCTAGCTATCCCATGAAGTCTTACTATTTCCTTAAAGTAAAGGTTGGCAATGCTAACGGCATCATGTGTAGTATGACAAGAAATAAAATGGGCCATCTTAGAAAACCTATCAACGACAACCATTATAGAGTCTTTGTTATTAGAGGTCCTAGGAAGTCCGGTTATAAAATCTAAGCTCACATCTTCCCAAGGGTTTTGGGGTGTAGGAAGAGGCTGGTAAAGACCTTGAGATGTTTTGTGGGCTTTGGCTTTTAAACATTGAACACATCTCTTAACAATATGAATGACATCCTTAGCAAGTTTAGGCCAATAAAAGGTCTCACTCACTAATGCAATGGTCTTTTCTTCCCCAAAATGTCCTCCAAGCCCTCCCTCGTGATATTCCTTAATCAAAGTCTCTCTAACACTATGTCTAGGTACACATAATTGTTTACCACGAAAAAGATAACCTTGAAATATATAAAACAGTCCATGAGGTTTGTTATGACATTTTTCAAATATCTCACCAAAATCAACATCATCAATATAACATTCTTTTAACAATTCCATTCCAACAATCTTAGTATTTAAAGCACTCAAAAGCAAGTATCTTCTAGATAAAGCATCAGCTCCGGTGTTCAATTTATCCGCTCTATGTTTAATAGTGAAATGAAAGGTTTGTAGGAATTCAACCCATTTAGCATGTCTAGATTGAAGTTTGTTTTGACTTTGAATAAACTTTAAAGCCTCATGATCAGAATGTAACACAAATTCTTTTGCAATCAAATAATGTCTCCAATATTCTAAACACCTAACAATAGCATAAAACTCTTTATCATAAGTAGAATATTTTCTTTTAGCATCATTGAGTTTTTCACTAAAATAAGCAAGGGGTTTGTTATTTTGAGTTAGGACACCTCCAATGCCTACTCCAGAAGCGTCACACTCTACTTCAAAAATATCCTCAAAATTAGGTAAAGCTAAAACAGGTGCGGTTGTGAGTTTGTGCTTAATAGTGTCAAAGGCTGTTTGTGCTTTAGAATTCCATTCTATGGTCTTAAGTTTTGTGAGTTCGGTGATAGGGGCCATGATAGAACTAAAGTTTGGGACAAACCTCCTATAAAAAGAATCTAAACCATGAAATGATCTAACTTGGTGAATGGTAGTAGGAATGGGCCAGTCTCTTATTGCTTCAACTTTCTTCTCATCAGCTTTAATCCCATCAATTGATACAATAAACCCAAGAAACTTAACTGACTCCGAAAAGAAATGACACTTTTCTAAGTTTCCATACAGCTTTTCCTTAGCTAGCACACTAAAAACTTGACGCAAATGCTCTACATGCTCGTTTTCATTTTGACTATAAACCAAAATGTCATCAAAATAAACCACTACAAATTGACCCAAGAAAGGTTTTAAGGTCTGGTTCATAAGCCTCATAAAGGTAGATGGTGCATTTGATAAACCAAAAGGCATAACTAACCATTCATAAAGTCCTTCCTTAGTTTTAAAGGTTGTTTTCCATTCATCGCCTTCATGAATCCTAACTTGGTGATATCCACTCCTAAGGTCAATCTTAGAGAAAACCTTCGAACCATATAAATTATCCAGCAAGTCATTAAGTCTAGGTATGGGAAATCGATACTTAATGGTGATCCTATTAATGGCTCTACTTTCCACACACATCCTCATTTCTCCATTTTTCTTAGGCACAAGCAAGGTTGGAACAGCACAAGGACTTATGGATTCTCTAATTAAACCCTTAGCTAACAAATCATCAACTTGTCTCCTAATTTCTTCGGTCTCTTTAGGATTAGTTCTATAGGCTGGTTTGTTAGGTAATGAGGAACCAGGAATGAAATCAATCTTATGTTGCACATCACGTTTAGGGGGCAGTCCATTTGGTATTTCAGTAGGAAAAACATATGCAAGTTCTTCAAGCAAAGGCATAAGCAAATGGTGATCATGCAAAACAGATTCGGCCTCTTCATTCAATAATAACAACTCTTTGCGTTCCATAAATTCATGTTGTTCACTTTTAAGTATAGGAATCAAAGAATGAAAGTTAGTTAAAGTTGCTTGCAATTTAGAACTAGGGGCTGGTGTATAAGGAGCTAAGGCGATTTTCTTATTATTTATAACAAATGTATGTGTGTTCTTAAAGCCATCATGCACAACTTTTCTATCATATTGCCAAGGTCTTCCTAAAAGAATATGACATGCATCCATAGGTATAACATCACAAACAAGTTTTTCCTTATAACTATTACCAATTGAAAACGAAATTAAAACTTGAGAGTTTACAGGAATACCTTTGTTTTGATTCGACCATTGAATCATGTAGGGTTCAGGATGTGGAGTAGTAGTGAGATTAAGCTTGTCCACCATAGTTTTGGAAGCCACGTTTGTGCAACTCCCTCCATCTATAATAAGAGAACATACCTTGCCTTTAACCGTGCATCTGGTGTAAAATATGGCTTCTCTTTGTTCATTTGGTTCTTTGGCTTTGACCCCACTAAGAGCTCTCCGCATAACCAATAGTTCCCCTTCATCCCCATAATGCGTTTCCTCATCAGGTTCATCATGTTCATAAAAATCCTCCTCGTTTTCCTCTTGATCATCATCACATTCAACCAGATTTACCATTTTGCGAGTTGGGCATTCGGATGAAATATGTCCTAAGTTTTGACACTTAAAACATCTTCTAGCATTGGATGAATTAGAATTGGTTTGAGGTGTATTTAAAGCGGTTTGGGGCTGTTTTGGTTGATTGTTTCTAAAAGGCCTGGATTCTTGCGAATTGGGTTTAGAATAGGAATTAGGAGCGTTCTTTTGAAATGAATTTACATTGTTAGTTCTGGATGAAGTAAAACGTGAGGTTTCCTTCATTCTATTCTTTAATTGTTTATCCACTTTATGAGCAAGATTAATTAAATCATCAAGGCTAGTGTATGGTTGCAATTCTACAATGTTTCTGATTTTTGGGTCTAAACCATTTAGAAATCTTACCAATGTTTGATGATCATCCTCCTTTAGATCGCACCTCATAATCATTGTCTCGAATTCTCGTCCATACTCTTCTACACTTTTGCCATCTTGCTGTAGATATTGCAATTTGGTAAAGTTCTCTTGCATATAGTATGAAGGCAGAAACTTTTCCTTCATTTGTTTTCTCAGTTTTTCCCATGACTTTATCTTATCTTTTCCTTCTCGTTCTCGCTTAGCACACTTGCTAGCCCACCAAGTAGAAGCATATTTTCTTAATTTTAAAGCAACAATTTTTACCTTGCGATCCTCATCCGTATTCTTGTAATCAAAAGTCCTTTCAACAGTCCTTAACCATTCAAGAAATTCATCTCCATCTAACCTTCCTTCGAATTCTGGAATATCAACCTTAAGATCATCTCCACGATGTATAGGCTTTGTGGCTTTGGAACTTTCAGATTCATCATCATCTCCACCTTCCCTCATAGTACGCTTCAAATGCAGGTAGTCTTTGAGTTGTGCTTGAAGGTATCTTATTGTGGCGTTTTGTTCAGCAATGATTCTGTCCAGATCCCTTGGTTCTTCTTCACCACTTTGAGACATCTTTATGAATGAACGGAATTAAGGCTAGGAGCGTAGCCTTGGCTCTGATACCAAGATGATATAGGTTGGCTATGTCTTTAAACACAACCAGCTATAAGCACGCGTTTATAAGGTGCTGTTCGAATTAAACTAAAATAATTTTGTATTGTTTTTTTTTATTTTGTGAGTTCTTTGTAACAAGGGAATTAAAAGATATGTTGAAAAGATCAACTAAAAATGGCTGAACCAAAGTACTAACTTGATACAGAAAATCACCACAAGTTAATTCAATGGGCTCCTAAGAACACATTCAATCTTAAGCCAAAAGATTAAAAAGCATAGGAACTTCAAGTACTCAAACTAATCCAAGTTAAAGTAATTGCAAAGAAAAGAACAAAGAAATTGCTCAAAGGTTGTAAATTTTATTAATCAAAGCTGAATGACCAAAACCAGCAGAATACAAAGCTTATAAACTAAGGCTAATGACTAGAAAGGAGAATAAAGACTAACGGCTATATTGCATAGAATAAAAGAGATTATCCTTGAGATATTTTGCTTGGGCTGCAATACTCCTTGATTTGGCTTGAAATTCTTCTAAGAATATTGCTTCAATATTCTGGATGTAAATGATCTTCTAAGAATAACTCCCACGGCTCAAAATATTCCACTAAGAATATTTTGCAATATTCTGGACAGAATATCTTAATCATTAGTTGGCTGATTTGCATTATATTCAATAATCCTCTTGGAATAATTCTTGGGCTGGAATATAGTGGAAATATTCATGCATATATTCCACTTTATCTTCAATAATTAGAGCTCAATTTCGGCTGTATTCAGGGTCTTCAAACGGTTATATTTGCAATTGTGTGCAAATATTTTCTTCAATATTTCAGGGGATACTTGGGCTGGTTGTTCATGCATTTCAATGATGTTTGAACCTTGAGCAAAATTAATTACTAGACTCAAATAAAAAGAAACGTACAACTCGACTAACTAAACATGAAGAATGATTAAGCTTGATCCTAAACCTGGCTTTAATCATTCGAGGACTTTAAAAAACATGAAAAATAAATACTAAGTTTAAACGACTCAAAATTGCTGGAAAATAATAAAGACTAAAAACGACTCAAACAAAAGACTTAGTTTGAAACTACAAAGTTAAATGATGTTTTGTCATTTGGACCTTGTATTTGAGCATTGGCCGATTGATGTATCATGATGTTAACTTGGGCTTGCACATGAGAACTAGATGTAGGCGATCCTACATCAAAAGCCATCATAAAATCCATGCTAGTATGCTCCCATGGCCTATGTGGAACTGGTAGAGGTAGGTATTCCCCCTTGTGAAAAGTTACTTTGGCCTTTAGGCAAACTTCACACTTCAGAATGTACTTCCCTACTGTACCAAGCATTTTTGGGCCAATAAAAGTGTTTAGCAAGCATGTCTAGGGTTTTTTGAATACCAAAATGACCTGCTAGACTCCCTCATGTACCTCCTGTACTAATAGGACCCTCATAGGTATCTTGGGTATGCACAACTGGTTACCCCTAAACAAAAATCCCTTCTGTATACTGAATAAAACTTGGGGTGTAATCTGACATGCTTGATATAGCTCTGCAAAGTCAGGGCAATGTTGATAATGCTCCTTAATTAGATCAAAGCCTAATAGTTTTGCATTTAGAATGCCAAGTAGATTGTATTTCCTACTTAAGCCATCAGCAATGACATTAGCCTTGCCTGCTTTGTACCTAGCTGAAAAGTCAAATGTTTGCATAAATTCTACCCATCTTGCATGCCTACCACTCAACTTATGTTGTCCATTGATGTGCTTTAGGGATTCATGGTCTGTATATAGCACAAATGGTTGAACCCTAAGATAGTGGGACCAATGTTCTAAGGCTCTAATGATAGCATAAAATTCTTTGTCATATGTTGAGTAGTTAAGTCTACTATGATTAAGCTTTTCACTGAAAAATGCCACTGGCCTTCCTTCTTGCACAAGCACTGCTCCTATGCCTGTTCCACAAGCATCAGACTCAACCTCAAAAGGCTTGGTGAAGTCAGGAAGCTTAAGTACAGGGGCCTTGCACATCATGTCCTTGAGGGTCTCAAATGCTCTCTGGGCAGCAGGGGTACACTCAAACCTCCCCTTTTTTGTGCACTCAGTGACAGGTGCCATCACACTACTAAAATTTTTTATAAATCTCCTATAAAAGGAAGCCAAGCCATGAAATGATCTGACTTGGGTGAGGGTGGTAGGTGTAGGCCAGTCCTGTATTGCCTTTACCTTGCTTGGATCTACCTTGATCCCCTCCTTGCCTATGATGTATCCTAAAAAACTGACCTCCGGTAACAAGAAACTACATTTCTCTAACTTTGCATACAACTTCTGCTTTCTCAAAACCTCAAATAGCTGTTCCAAATGACCTAGGTGCTCAGGCAGGTCTTTGCTGTAAATGAGTATGTCATCAAGGTAGACTACTATAAACTTACCCAAGAATGGTCTCAAAATTTCATTCATGAGTCTCATGAATGTGCTAGGGGCTCCTGTTAATCTAAATGGCATCACAAGCCACTCATACAGTCCATACTTAGTTTTAAATGCAGTCTTCCATTCATCTCCCTCCCTCATCCTAATTTGATGATAACCACTTCTGAGATCCACTTTACTAAACCATTTTGAATCAGCTAATTCATCAAGTAAGTCATCAATTCTAGGTATGGGGAACCTATATTTCACAGTTATGTTGTTCACACTCCTACTATCTATGCACATCCTCCATGTGCCATCCTTTTTTGGCACAAGCAGTGTGGGCACAGCACATGGGCTCAAACTCTCCCTCACATAGCCTCTTTGCATAAGCTCTTCAACTTGCCTCTGCAATTCCTTGGTCTCAAATGGGTTGGTCCTGTAAGCAGGCTTGTTAGGCAAGCTTGCTCCTGGTATTAAGTCAATCTGATGTTCAATGCCCCTTAGGGGTGGGAGTCTAGGAGGTAGGTCTGTGGGGAAAACATCCTCATACTGCTTGATTACTGCCTCTACTTCAGGGGGTATGCATGGGGACTCAATGGTCTCCTTGGTAAACAGAAGGTAAACTACTCTATTTCCCTTAATCTCCCTTTCACACACTCTTCTAGTAATTAGATGGGTTGGGGTTGCATTCTTCTTAGGTGGGATAGCCTTAGTTGGTGGTAGGGGTACTAATTCTTTCTTCTTCCCATTATGTGTTAGTGTGTATGTGTTGGTGTAGCCATTATGGATGGTCCTCCTGTCATATTGCCAAGGCCTACCCAAAAGTAGATGGCAAGCATCCATACTGAGTACATCACACAAAACCTGGTCAGTGTAAGTGCCTAGGGTAATATTGACCAAACATTGTTTCTCAACTAGCCCACTAGCCTTCTCATCTAGCCACCTCAGTTTGTAGGGATGGGGGTGGGGTTAGGTTTTGAGCTGTAGCCTACTGACTAGGTCTTGGCTGATGCAGTTTGACTCACTGCCCCCATCAATGATGAGATCACATAACTCTCCCTGTATCCTACACTTAGTCTGGAATAAATTCTCCCTCTGGTCTGACTTAGTAGGCTTGATGGTGGTGTGGAAACTCCTTCTCACCAGGAAATTAAAATGTCCCCCTTCCTCAGGTTCTATCCTGTCAGGGTCTCCTTCCTCTAACTCACTATCCTCTCCCTCAAAAGCTTGCAAGGTTCCATCATCTCCTACTACATAGGTGCCATCAGGATCCTCTCTATTGGTTTAGGGCCACACTTCCTCCTCTTTCCCATTCCTGGATACCAGGATTACCTTGGGCCTGGTATCCTGCTTAATGTCATCCCACTCCTGCATGGTAAATGCTCTAGCATTAGGGCAATCCCTCTTATAATGACCCCTTCCATTACACTTAAAACACACTACTTCCTTAGGGTCTTTGATAGGTGCAGGCTGTTTGGTATAGGTGTCCTTTGCTACTAGTATGGGGGTGTCTTTCTTTGGTATATTGGGGTTCAAGGTGCTTCTGGGTGTATAAGTCCTACCAGTCTTAGTGTAAGCATGGCTAGGGTGCCCCTTCTTTTTGTTCTTCTCAATTTCCAAAGCCAGGTGTCCTATTGAGTGAAGAGTAAGGTCAGGGGTAAAAATTACCTTCCTCCTGATTTCCTCTCTTAGTCCTGCTATAAATCTTCCTACCCTCATATCTTCTAGTTCATTAATGTCACAAAGAACACTAAGTGTCTCCCATTCTTGTATATAGTCCTGTACTGACTTGCTTCCTTGGGTCAAAGTATTGAATTGTACATACAGCTGTTGCTTGTATGTAGAAGGTACATATTTTCTTCTCAAATGTTTCTTAAGTTTGACCCATGAGTCTATCCTAGGTCTACCCTCTCTCACTCTCTGCCTTTGCACCCCTTCTAACCAAGTTGATGCCAGTTTAATCATTTTCACTTTGGCTAGTTTAAACTGCCTCTCTGGTGGAGTCTCCTGAAATTCAAAGTATTGGTCAATCCTCTCCTCCCACTCTAGGTAGTGACTAGGGTTGTGAGTGTTTCCATCAAAATCAGGAATGTCCACTCTAATAGTTCTGTCCTCATAGGGTCTAGGGTTAGGTACAGGTCTGTTTTGTTGTGGATTTGGTCCTAAACCTATATGGTTCAAACCTTGGGCTAGCCTCTCCACTGTAGCTTCTAGGGCCTCAAATCTACCCTCCCAATCCATGTTGTTTGCCACACAAAATGATGATTAACACGATTTCAAAAACAAGATTTACAAATAGTGATTCAAGATTCTGAAATTTTAGTGTATTGTGTGTGTTTTCTGATTCTTGGGGGTCTACTGAATGAAAATACCACAAAATGAAAAGGTGTAAGAAAGATTATACGTCCCTTTGTAGATGAAGTCTGGTTTGGAAGTTGTAGTCCAATTCTTGTCTCCTTCAAGGTAGGTTAAACTCCAATTTTGCAGGCACAGGACAAATTGCAGCCTCTTCTTGATTTTGTCCTCTGAACGTTCCTTGCCCTCTTCGAAACAGGGCTCTGATACCAAGTTGATGCGAATCTAAGGCGAGAAGATGATCTTGGATTATCAATGAACAAGGAGGATGCCTTAGATCATGCCTAGTCTTACTCCAGGCCCTAGAACAGACACACCTAGGTGCCTTGGTAATTAGTCTGAAACCCAAGACTGTCTCTGAAATAGTTGTGAACTGAGGCTGTTGGTTCAGGTGGTGTAGCCTTGTTATGTTTAGGCTGGGTTCAGCCAAGGGTGGAGCCTGAATCCTTGCACTCCCAAGATGTTGGAGAAGCCTTGTTATTATTATGGATGCCTGGTAATCTTCCTCACTATGTACAGATAGGTGAGACAGAAGACAGAAGTTTCAAGAAGTAGATTCTTGAAATTCTGATGAATATGTGGCTTGAAATTTGGTTCCTGCTCCCAAATTCCAACCCTCAGATCATAGACAAAGTTTCCTCCCCTTGCCTATGGGTGTCTTTGAAGATCAAAGTCTGTTCCACAGCCTCTTTGATTTTCAAAGCCTCGAATGAAGTTGCACACACAACCTCAAAATTGAAAGACAGAAATTGCTGAAATTCCCCTTGATTGTTTTTAGGGAAATTATCATTGGTGCCCCTTAGTTTTGGACTTTTATCAATGGTGTATAATCTGTTTTTTTTATTCCAATGGCACCCCTGAGGTTTAGTGGTAATTACAACCGTGACCTTTTTAAGTATTTTCCGTTAAAATTCCGTTAAGTTTCGAAATTAACCTAACTAGGGTTAGTTCTTCTTCTTCTTCTCCTTCTTTACTCTTTCCATGGCTGTCTTCCATGGCTGCTATTCCTTCTTCACTCAATTTTCTATGTGGTAGTAGGTGCCCAGTAGATCCAATGCTACAAGTTTTCTCCTTTGTCACCCTCTCAATCCAATCAAATAATCCATTTTCTTCAATTTTAACAATTACCCACTCCAATCACTACAATTTTTCAAGGAATGTACCACTGATTTATACTCCAATCACTACAATTTTTCATTAATGAACAACAAGATTATTCACTTCAATCAACATTACAAGTAATCTCGGTCCAATTACTGTCAATTGGAGAACTTATGGATGAGCATGTAAATGAGGCACTTTGTTCACGAAATTCAACAATGCTCTCATATCATCCTCAAACAAATCAGCATTACACAAAAACCCATAACAAAACACCATTAAAACTACAGAATTACTTGAAAGATTTTTCATTTTTACCCCCAATTTTACTCCTTTCTTGTTGGGTTTTGTTGGATTTGCTTGTTCTTCAATGAAAAATTGAAGTGGGTAATTGTTAAAATTGAAGAAAATGGAAGATTTGATTGGATTGATAGGGTGAAAAAGGAGAAAACGTATAGCATTGGATCTACTGGGCTATCTACTACCACATAGATTATTGAGTGAAGAAGGAATGGCACCCATGGAAGGAGTGAATAAGGAGGAGAATAAGAAGAACTAACCCTAGTTAGGTTAATTTCGAAACTTAACGGAATTTTAACGGAAAATACTTAAAAAGGTCACGGTCGTTATTACCACTAAACCTCAGGGGTGCCATTGGAATAAAAAAAAAAGATTATACACCATTGATAAAAGTCCAAAACTCAGGGGCACCAATGATAATTTCCCTATTAAATACTTAAAAAGATTATACACCATTGATAAAAGACAAAATTCTGGAATGAATTATCTAGAAATTTATCAAGAAAGGCGGAAAATGGTTGATGTAATTCTCTAGAAATTTCTGGAAATTTTCAAGAATCAGGCATACCCGATGTGAGGAAGACGAAGACTTGCTACACTATGTGAGGAAGACGAAGACATAGACGAAGACGAGGAAGAAGACGAAGACGATTCTGAGTTGTACAACCTTCAAACGGCGTGAGGAAGACATTTAATAAGGAAGACGAATAGGGTTTGCGTTTTCCTTGAGTGATGTGAGCGAGGAAGAAGTACAATTTTCAGAAGGCAAACCCTAAGCCGGTTTACTCTTTTTTATTTTATTTTTTGGACGCTTTTTGTTTTAATTTCCACCGATTTATCCGTCGAAAAAAATGCGTTGAAAATCTCCGTTTTTTTTCTTAGACGCTTGTTGAAGCGTCTAAAATAAACTGTCTATAAACTCCATAATTTTTTGTAGTGTGCCTTATTGTCAACACTATAGGATCTTTTAAAATTTTGTAATATAGTGAAACCCTTACCACCCTTAACCTTATAAGCGCATTCACTAAAATATAACCATTTTTAACGGTAAAAAGCAATAACATAAAGTTCATTCTTAGAAGTAATGAATCTTGCATTAGTTGTTATGATTTAATTTCAACCGATGGATATCCATGTCCACTGTTTTTCCTACAATCAATGTTCTTAATCTCATAAAAAACATAACCATTAAAACAACCCATAAATCTTAACCAATTAATAATGGTACTGTATTTGTACATACCCCCACAATCATCATTGATGAAGAACTTTTTTTTTTGTGATTTTAAAGCATTTTGTCATAATAAACCCACTAATTTACAAATAAAACATAAATAAGGATTTGTACATGCAAAATCAAATTTTAAATCAAAGTTAAATAAAAATATTAATTAAGAAACACATACATTATCGTTGATGATTTTTAAATTATGGATGTATAGAAATGGTATAATTATCGGTTATATAAAAATAAGAAATAAAAAATAAATAAACAGTCTAATAAAATAAATAGATAAAATAAATCATACTCCCTCCTATTCAATTAAAGTGTCCACTTTGGGTTTGGATCGGATTTTAAGAAAAAATGGTAGTGGGGTGGTAGTGGGGTATTTTAAGTGATTATAATAATTGAAAAGGTGGTAGTGGGGTTTTTAAGTGATTATAATAATTGAAAAGGTGGTAGATGGGGTATTATTAAATAATATAAGTTGGGATAGTTGGGGGTATTTAGGTAAAAAGTTTTGCCAAAAATAGAAAGTGGACAAGTAAAGAGACTTTACCAAATAAGGAAAGTGCACATTTATTTTGAATAGGAGGGAGTATAATAATAAATAAAACTATTTTGAAGAATAATAAATAAAACTTAATTAGTTAACAAAATTATTTGATCTTACAAGTATTCCCACCACCATTGACGTATGAATATTAAATTTAAAATAAAAATTAAATAACATAAGTGGCAGTATTGGGATAAAAAACTTTTTTTATTATTTCAGTGATCCGTGTTTAAATCTTTTAATGTTTTAAAATATAATATATTTATAAGAATTTTTAATCAATGTTTTATAATATATTAAATAAAAGCAAAAAAACATTATAATAAAAAAAAGTAGATAAAATATAAATAACTAAATTATAATTAAAAAATATATTTCAGCTTTGGAGTATTCTCATCACCATTACCGTATAAATATCCAATCTGAAATTAAAATTAACTGTGCCGCTGTCGGTGCCGCCTTAAAATTCTTGAATATAATTCTAATTTGTTCTAATTGGCTATCAATTAATATTATTATACTAATATTATCATTATCATTTGTTCTAAATTTCTAATTGTTTTGTCAATTTAGAATTTCAATTTCTTTAAAGAATGTTAATTTAAATTTTATTTATCTTCAATTATGATTTATTATAATTCAATTTAGAATTTAGAATTTTTTTTGAATTAGACTTAGTATTTGTGTTTTTAATTTGTTTATGGATGACATATATGTTCTTCCTGGATGATACAGACATAGCCAAGTGTAAAAAACTAACGACAACACTTTCGAGTAGGAATGTTTCTAATATTGATTTATCAAATTATGTTGCAATAATTAGATGTCGATTTGACGAGATAAGTAAGGAATTGCTTATTTGCCTGTCATGCTATCACCCAGAAAACAAATTTGCTGCTTTTGATTCCAAGAAGTTGTTGTGACTTGCTCAGTTTTATCCTAAGGATTTTAAAGTAGTGATTTATTGTACTTTGAGTATCAAATTAAAAATTTCATTTATGATGTTCGAAGTGAAGATAGAATTTGGGGCAATAAGAATTTGAATGAGCTTTCTATAAAACTTGTTGAGTTGTAAAAGCATTTGGTACATGCGAAGGTGTATCCATGGGCGAAGCCACGTGGGGGGCCGGCGGAGGCCCGACCCCTCTTGCCGAAAATGCGAGCCTTTGTAATTTTGGCTTTGGCCTCCCTTACTAATATGATATTATTTGGGGTGACGACTTAATGAAGTAGGTATAGGTGTAAAGTCTCGGCCAACTGGCGTTCTTGTTCCCTCAAATTAAAAATTAATTATGTGTTTGTCATCATTAAATATCAAATTAATTAATTGGTTTATGTGAATTTATATTGTTTATACAAATTGAAGTTTAACCATCTATATATTATTTTCCAAAATTATTTTCAATTAATTTTTTTCTTAAATTATTTTAAACTTAATTGTTTTTACGGGATGGAGTTAGAATTACTCAGTTTACCTGATTTTGGAGTTTTTTCCTAGTTTTCATTTCATGTATTCTTATTTTTGCAGGTTATTGACCGCGTGGGGATCGTAAAGTGAGGTTCACCTAGAAAAATAGTTTTATTAGTAGACATGTCTCTGTTGAAATTTTACTTCCTGTTGTAAAAATTGTATAGGATTAATTTATATAGTTGTTAGCCTTACACTTATTCCTTATTATAGGGATAGACGTGGCGGTAACGATTCCGTGATTAGGCTTTGGTTTTGTGTATTCAGTTAAAATTGGTTTAATTTAATAGATTAATTAGGAGAAATTAAATTGAACTTAAGCTGAATTTAATTAAATAATTTAAATATAATAAGTTTTGAGCGTGGGATACGATGGGATACGTAATTGAAGTGCTTGATTTATATGTATTGTTTGATTGTTTATATTTATTGTTATATTGCCTTAGATTTATCTTAAAGTATAAATTGATTATTTGCATGTTAATAAGAGAAGTGACCCACCCAACCTATACCCTTTCCTAAATTCTTTTAGTGAGTAATATGTTCTAATGTTTTTAATTTTGATAGGACGTTATCAGTTAAGTTTCGAGAACGATACTTCTTAGAAGAGGGTACAATATAACTATAAACCATCTAATCAAAGTATATCAGTGTTTTTAAGGTTTGACTTTAAGTTCGAGGACCAACATTTATTTTGAGGGAGAGTGTATGTAATATCCGAAATAAAATTAAAATAGAAAAATATATAATTAATAACGTGAAACTTAATTAGAAAATTTATACAAAATAATATATTTATATAAAAAAATTTGTACGTTTAACACTTAAAAAAAATTCAGTTTAAATAAAATAAATAAATGAAATAGAATAAGAAAATTAAACACAAAATTTTAGTAGTGGAATTCATCATATCATACGGTTACCAAAAACAAAAAAAAAAAAAAAAAAAAAAAAAACTAATTGAGTTTAGAAAACTCTTACACGGTTAATTAAAAAAAATTAAAAAAATTAAAATTTAACATCCTCCCCCATTCCTCAAACAACTCCCCATTTAACTCCATCATCTTTCCCACTTTTCCTCAAATTCTATTAAAATATCTCATCTCATACTAATAAACCAAACTGTTTTTCATATTTGATATTTTATCAAATAAGTTTTCTCTTTTCTCTTTCTAATTCTTTTTCTCTCATTAATCATTTTTCTTTTTTTTTACACCTATCAACAATTCCTTTTTGTTCCTTATAGTAATTTTAATATTTAGATATCGTATATACTAATGCCAAACAACAATTATAATTCAAACGTCAAGTTTGTAGTGGAAGTTTGATAGCAGCCTACATTTATGTTTTAGGGTTCTTTTAACAAGGTAATTCTCAATGTCCATCTAATTAGGATTATCCCATTAGTATTATGTGCTAAGTGATAATTAACGTGTTTAAATGAGAAGTGTGATTTTATATGATATTTTACCTTTCTATATCTTATTTTTAAAATTATATTTACTACTAATTTGTTACTTATTTAATTTGTAATATTATTATTTGAGATGAAAGTTACATTATTATTTTAATAATGATTTTAAATATGATTCAAGTTGAAAGATAATGATTTACCACATTAATTCCTATAGGCACAAATTGGTATTAGAATGGTGATTTGGAAATGGAGATTTCAATTGGATATTTTTGAGATATACATTTATTGGGAAAATTTATGATCATAAAATAAATTGTATAATATATGTTTCATTAGATGTTTGTGTACTCGCGAGTAATTATTAAAATCTATTAAATCGCGTAAAGTGAAATACGAAGGAATTGAAGCTCTTATATTTGTTGTAATCCAAGTATAAGAGTGATGAACATTTATCCCTGTTTGGTTAGTATAGTTGCCGACAGGTTATTATTATTATTATTTCTGATACTCGATGCGATGTTTGGTCTTCCTACCCGCGGGTCCTGCCCGCTTTAAAAATGGGCGAGTAGCGACAAAAAAATATGCCCGCGAATGCGGCCGGGCTTTTGAATATTTGAGCCCGCGGGTAGAATTTTTAGGTGCTACCCGGTCCGCTACCCGCCCAAGCCCGCCCATGAACAGCTCTATTCTCAACCTGCTCGACTATATTATGGTAACTCTATTCTCTGGTCCTGCCAGGGGGTTCAACAAGGAGACCCCTTAGGCCCTCTCCATTTCTCTCGTATTCTTCACCCCTTGGTCTTGAAAATTCATCAATCTTGTAAGCTTAACCTCCAAGCTTGGTATCCTGATGATGGGACTATTGTTGGAGATACCCTTATGGTCGCTAAGGCCTTACGCATTATTGAGGAGGAAGGACAATCTCGTGGTTTGTTCCTCAATATCGATAAGACTGAACTATTCTGGCCTACGGAGGACCCCAGGAGTAGAGAGGACGGGGTTTTCCCACCTAACATAGCTCGCCCTTGTGCGGAGGTGAAACTTCTTGGTGGACCGGTGAATATAGATCAGGGCTTTTGTCGCGATTTTTCTTTAAATAGGGTTTCTAAAACCACTGAGCTCATGACAACACTTAGCAAACTCCAAGATCCCCAATGTGAGCTTCTCCTTCTTCGCTATTGTGCTGGGGTTGGTCAGTTATTTTATACGTTGAGGACTTGCCCTTCAGATTGGTTTGGGGATGCACAAGTCTAGTTTGATCTTGCTTTGCACTCTTCCTTAGAAAATATTATTACAGTCGCTGGGCCAGGCTTTGGACACTGGTAATGGAGGTTAGCGACCCTCTCCCTTAAGATGGGTGGCCTTGGCATCTACGCGGCAGGCGATGTTATTAACTATGCTTTTCTTGCTTCTCGCCTTCAAACTAGTTTACTCCAAGCTAAGATCTTAGCTAATAGTGATGTTTCCTCCCTGTTTCCGACTGTTGAACGTGCTCTTGGTATCTTTCGGGTTCTCTGTGGCTCCAAAGCTATTTCTCTCAATGATGAACTCGCTGCCCCCCATCTGATGAAAAAGTTGGCAGGGGCTTATTTTAATGTTGTTGAGAATAACCTTGCGTCAAGCTACAGGCCTACCCCAAGACAAGTTGCCATTCTTAGCTCTACCCGGGAACCTCACGCCCAAGATTTTCTGCTCACAATCCCTATTGAAGGCCTGGGGAAGAAAATGAACCATCGCCAAAACCGGGCTGTCTTGTGTTATAGGCTAGCTATCCTCTTATTCGCTGAAGGTAGTCATTGCCAAGCTGCATCAATCCCAAAATGGACAAATGGGGGGATCACGCTTGGTTCGGGAAATGCTTGTAGATATCTGCTGTAAATCGGGGATTTCAGTCCGTAAAGAGGCACCATTGCGGTTAATTTCAGAGGCAGGGTAAGACCTTAGACCCGCAGATATCCTTCTTTTCAACTGGCTTCATGGAAAAGACACGTGCGTGGATGTTATTGGAGGCTCGCCTTTTGCTGGCATAGGAGTCAATGCATGGGCACCTGGTGCTTGTTTAGCCAACGCCGCAGAAAGAAAGAGCAAGAAATACACTGCGAAGTGTGAACAGAATGGTTACAAATTCATTCCGTTCGCTTTTTCCACTTTTGGAGAATAGGGTGACGATGCTCTCGACTTGTTAGTAAGGATTGGCTTTGTTTTTGTGAGCAACTCAGGTCTAGGGCCTCAGAGACTAGCTTTTTGTATTCAAAAGGGGGTCGGTTTTGTGAAATAATATATAATTATTATAAATAAATAATAATAATAATAAAAATAATAATAATAATAATAATAATAATAATAATAATAATAATAATAATAATAATAATAATAATAATAATAATAATAATAATAATAATAATAGGGAAAAATTATAAGAAACTACCTAATTTATAGGTCTATTTATAAAAAACTACCTTATGTAAATGTTTTTGCAAAAAACTACCTAATCTAATATATTTCTTGCAAATGACTTACCACTTAGCGGAAAATGTTATTTGATCATTAAGTTTGAGGGTTTGACCAATTTGCGAGGTTAAGTTGTCAATGCGGCAATGTCTTATTAGTCCTCGTATTTTTAAATAATTTAAAATTGAAAATTAAGACACATAAATTATCAAAATAAAAACAAAAGATATTTAATATCATTTTTACCCATTATAATGAATATTTTTCAAAAAAACAAACGCTGTGATTAATCCTGATCAGAATCATAGAGATCAGTTCTCCTCAGAAAGAAATATGCACCAGGAGGATGAATCTTACCATCCTGGGACAAGGGGAGAGTTCGACCAGCAAAGCTCGGGGGGAAGTAGGTTGAGACACAAGCGGGATGAAGGAGAGTCTATACTGTGCAACCGATATGCCAGGTACAGGACCCTGTCCAGGCCTGGAGTTTCTTCCTAGCAAGGCACCCACATAAGGCGAGGGTGGACGGAAACCGTTTACTCGCAAATTGACTCTCAACCAACGACAAAAGAGTCAGGTACAACAAAAAGGGCTTCCGCAAAGAGTAGGCTGGGTAAGGGACTTTCGGCCCCCTTATTAAGAATTTATGAGGGGCAAGATGAGTCGGTGCATATAGAGACTAGCAAGCCGCCGGAGGTCCATATGTTAAAGGGAAAATCCCCTTCATCGAACCTACCACCGAGAATCCCGGAAAATCAAAAGATAAGAATTTCATGGGAGTCACCGTTCATTGCGGAAATCGTTGCATTGCCGGCTAAGAGAGTAAAATTTCCGGCCCACCTGACGTACAAAGGAGAATCTTGCCCAAGTGCTCACCTCACCGTCTTCAATAACGAGATGAGCATGGATAGTCACACGGATGCAAGCTGGCGTAAGAATTTCAACCTAACTCTGGCTGGCATTGCACAAAGATGGGCACAAAGCCTCCTAGAGGGATTGTTAGGGTTTTATTTTAATATCGCAAGCGCACGGGTGTCGTAGCACAATTACGGGTCGGATCACGGGGAGATAGGATTAATACAAGAGTCGATTAGTTAATCACTTGGGAAACAAAGATTTGGTTGTTATTTCTAAGACTATGTGATGACACTTTAAGAAATGTGATGGATTCAAGATAATAAAAGGACTAGGACATAGGAATTCCCACTAGTGGAAAAAAAAGCTATTGGCTGCTACTTATTGGCTGCGGTTTTTAAGCACACGCAGCCAATATGAGTAAAAAAAAGTGGTAAAAAAAAATTAACCGCAGCCCCAAACCGTAGCCAAAAAAAAAAGGTAAAGGGCTGCGATTTTGTCTACTGTCCGCAGCCCCAAAGTGTCTTCAATATTTTCGAAAATTAACCAAAAAAAAAATAGTAAAGGGCTGCGGTTTTTACATCTGTCCGCAACCCCTAGTGTAAATTTCATTAGGCGTGTGTTTTTAATTAAAAAAAACAAAAATTGATCTTAAATGAGGCGCCCTTCTCTTAAAAATCAGAAACCCTAATAAACTTCATCTCCCTTCTCAAACAAGGCGCCCCCTTCTCTCCCTTCTCTCCCTTCTCTTAAAAATCAGATTTTGCCCAGATCTACGGTGCTGCTGCTCCATTTTCATAATTGATCTTAAAAATTTCAGTTTTTTTCGAATTTCAACATCTTCAAGCTTCATTCTCTCCTAAAGAATTTCAACATCTACGGTGCTGCTGCTCGAATGTCAACATCGATGTTCGAAATTGTTTTTGATTTGAAAATGTTCGATTTTTTGAAGAACCCTAAACGCTCCTCGGATTTTGCCCAGATCTAAGTCTCGTTCGATTTTGTTTTGATTTTTTGATTTTGTTTTTGTTTAGTTTTTTTTATTTTAGTTTTTTGTTGATTGTAATTTTCATTTATTTATTTTTATGTTCGTTTATTTTGCCCAGAAATTTCTGTTCTTTTATTACTAATATCTGTGTTCGTTTATTTATTTTTATGTTCTTTTATTTTTATGTTCGTTTATTATTACATAAAAATGTTCGATGTTCGTTTATTTTGCCCAGAAGCTTCATTCGTTTATTTATTTTGCCCAGAAACTTCTGGGTTCGTTTATTTATTTTTATGTTCTTCAATTTTCTTCAATTTCAAGTATCAAATTAGATTTATGTTCTTCAATTTTCGTTTTTATGTATTCATGTTCTGGATTTCCCAGTATAAAACGAAATTAAAAAAAAATAAATTTTTTTTTTTGAAAATGGGATAAGGGCTGCGGGCATTATGTCCGCAGCCAATAACTTTATCTTATTTGCTGCTACTCCAAGGGCTGCGAGACAAAACCGCAGCCCATACCCATAAAATGCCCGCAGCCAATAAGCTTTTTTCCACTAGTGTCCCTACTAATAGCATGCGATTATTTTGATTAGGATTGCAATTGATTCCGTTGAATTGATTCACCAATCTAATTTAATCACTCCTTTTCGGGATGGTAATCAAATTAAATCAAATTAAAAGGGTTCTCTCAATCTCAACTTTCGTATTTTGATCGATTAGCATCACAAGAAAACATACTACTCAATCTCAACTTTCGTGATTTTGACTAAGAAGACATAATAACTTGTTTTATCATCCAAGACTAATAATATTCTCATCCCTCAACTTTCGTGATTTTGGTATTAAGAGAAATTAAAAGACTTTAATTTTTTTTTTTTTTGAAAGGAAAGAATCGCTACTACTCAAATAAATGCAAATCTGAATACAACGATTGCTCAAGCCAATTTGGGCATTGAGCTTCCCACAACTCATCACACACCGAATTAACCGCCCTTCTTGCAAGAATGTGAGCTACCTTATTACACTCTCGGTAACAAAATCTAAAAACACAAGATTGGAAGGCTTTGCTATACAAAATGCACTTATCGACCAAAACTTGAATGTGGAAGCTTCGGGATTTAGATCCACTAGCAACCTCTATGATATTGAGACAATCGCCCTCAAAAATAACATGGCCCCAATTTTTGCTTTTGGCAACAGACATGGCCCAATATAGTGCTCTGGCCTCGGCCTCCTCCGCAGAACAAGAGATTGGATAAGATTTGGAGCCCGCCACCAATAATTTGCCATCCTTATCTCGGGCTATGAAACCGATTCCAATCGAGTCTTTATCTCCATTACAAGCACCATCAACATTAATTTTGACAACTCCATCTGCTGGACAAGCCCACTGACTTTTAGCTCGGCCCAAAGAAGCTGAATTATCAACGTCCAATGCTTTGTGATAGTCTCTAAGCCAATCACGAGCTTTACCTACACAAAGAAGAGGAGGCGAATTAATATTCTCAAAAATTAAATCGTTCCGACATTTCCATATTTGCCAACAAATAGTGGCCATTTGTTCGGTTTCGAGAGAGCCTTTAGAGCCCCACACAAAATCGAAATAATCACGAAAAGAAGAAACTCCATTTTTAGGAAAAGAAATCTTGGCCTTATCCCACACTTGTTGGGCCCAAGAACAATCTCTAAGGACATGAAATAAAGTTTCTTTTTTACCACATCTTGGACAATTAATATGGTCCATAATCCCTTTTCGAGCCAAATTAGCACCATGAGGAACGATATCCCAACAAACACGCCAAACAAATTCACCCACTTTAGGAGGAACCTTAATCTTCCAAAGGGTTTTCCAAATGTGATCCGGCCCACTAGACGATGACGCCCACCCCAAAGATTTCATAGCTAAAGAATACACATCTTTCACTCTAAGGATACCATCATTGCTTTCTGCCCAACAAATTTCATCCCCCCCATTACCATCTTTAAGGGGGATAATAAGGATTTTCTTAGCCTCAAACGGAAGAAACCAAGAATTCACTAAACCCACATTCGACTCATGGGTCAAAGGGTTTATAAAATAATCAACCGTGAGATTACGATCAAGACCCAAGTTAGGAGATACAACTTTCCCCGACCCTTGCCCCGGAAGCCACGGATCAAGCAAAACTTTAGTACGCTTCCCATCGGCAATCTTCCATCGAGACCCCAACTCAAGAATGGGCCTAGCCCCCCACATACTACGCCACCCAAAACTAGGCGAATTCCCAAGATTTGCCGTCCAAATGTCCGAACTAGGAAAATAGCGAGCTTTAAGAGTACGCGCAAGGAGAGAATCTGGATATAAATGGAGTCGCCAAAGTTGTTTGGCTAACATAGCAAGATTAAATTTCTCAAAGTCCCGAAACCCGAGGCCCCTTCAACTTTGGGCCTACATAAATGGTCCCACGCCTTCCAACATATGGCGCCCTTTCCTTTGGAGGCCCCCCACCAAAATTTGCGAATCAAACTACTAATATCAAGGCACAAACCAATCGGAATTTTAAAACAACTCATTGCGTAGCCGGGGATAGCTTGAACAACCGCTTTGATTAAGACTTCCTTTCCGGCTCTAGATAGGAGTTTTTCCTTCCACCCCTGCAATTTTTTCCAAACACACTCCCGAATGGCCGCAAAAGAGATACGTTTTGATTTGTCAAAAACCGTTGGAAGGCCTAAATACTTACCATGAATCTTGACCTCCACAAACCCAAGAAAATTCAAGATCGGACGCCTAACACCTAAATTTAAATGCCGACTAAAAGAAACTTCGCATTTATCCAAATTCACTTTTTGCCCCGACAAAACCTCATATTTTTGCAAAATATTTTTAATGACCGTAGCTTCTTGAAGAGAGGCATGAGTGAATATGATACTATCGTCGGCAAAAAAGAGGTGGGTGATAGTAGGCGCCCCACGACAAACCCGGATCCCTTTTAACATCTTTCTATGATAAGCTTGACGAAGGAGAGACCCAAGACCTTCCGCACATAGGAGAAACAAATAGGGGGATAATGGATCCCCTTGACGGGGCCCACGAGAAGGAATAAGCGACTTGGTTAAATGCCCATTGACCAAAAAGGAATAAGACACCGAACGCACACACTCCATAACCCGAGAAACCCATAGAGTCGGAAATCCCATAGCAATCATAATTCCTTGGAGATAGTCCCATTCGACCCGATCATAAGCTTTGGACATATCTAGCTTCAAAGCCATAAATCCACGTTTACGGGCCGCACTAGTCTGCATGAAGTGAAAGACCTCGGAGGCCAAAAGAACGTTGTCCGTAATGAGACGGCCTGGAATAAAAGCACTTTGAGAGCTATCAATAATCTCTGGAAGAAAACATTTAAAACGATTAGCCAAGACTTTAGCTATTAATTTATAAGAAATGTTACAAAGACTAATGGGACGAAGGTCTTTCATGGACTTCGGTTTTTTAACCTTGGGGATCAAAACAACATAGGTCTCATTAAGACCCTCCTTCATCCCCCCATGGTTAAGGAACCCAAGAACCACACGACACACATCCGAACCCACAACATGCCAAAATTTTTGATAGAATAAAGCGGGAAAACCATCCGGCCCGGGCGATTTGCCCGGGTGCATACTCTTAAGCGCACACACCACCTCATCAACAACAAAATGCTTGTCAAGACTTTCGCACATCTCAACCGTGACCCTACGATCCATATCCAAGAAACTAGAACTATCCACCGGGGGCAGAGATGAAGAAAAAAGATCCAAATAATAAGCGTGAACCACCTCCATCAATTTTTCCTGCCCAGTCTGAGCCACGCCATTATCATCCAAAAGCGACTCGATAAAATTTCTTTTTCGACGATGGGACGCCCTATAATGAAAATAAGAGGTATTTTTGTCCCCATCCCGTAAAATAAAAGGTCTACTCCTTTGCCAAGCATCAGTCTCGATTTTCTTCCTAATCTCCCTTATCTCCTCCTCCACCCTACGCTCTTCGTCAATGATAGAAACCGATTGATGAAGCCCCCGAAGATACTTAAGACGCTTAAGCAACCAATGAAGCCGACTATGAATACCCTTAAACGTCTCTTTACCCCATTTATCAAGAGTTCGCCCACAAATATTAATTTTCTCCGTCCAAGACCCAAAGGATTTATTTTCAGCCGCCACCCAAACCTTTTCCACCACCCCCGGAAATTCCTTAACATGGAGCCACTTAGCTTCGAAGCGAAAAATCTTAGGAGGACCCACAAAATTCCTATCAAAATTCCCAAGAATATTTTTACTCCGAATTAAAATGGGAGAGTGATCCGAAGAATCCCACACCAAATTATGAACCCCAAACGAAGGAAATAAATCGATCCATTCTTCCGTAGCGAGAGCCCTATCAAGACGCTCCTCAATGAAATTATCCCCACGCTTATTGGACCAAGTGAACTTGTATCCCGTAAAACCCAAATCTCGAAGCCCACAAACTTCAAGCACGTCCCTAAAATCTTGCATAGAAGAAAGCCCAATAGAATTCCCACCATTCTTTTCCGATTCCGCTAAGACTTCATTGAAGTCCCCTGCCACAAGCCAAGGAAGCCCCGGAGCGACATTTAAACGTCTAAGAAGAGCCCAAGTTTGCCACTTATTATTTGAATCGGACCATCCATAGATACCCGTACCCCTCCACCTATGACCCGAATCTTCAATAACATCAAAATCAATATAACGGTCATCCATCGAACGAATACGCAAATCAACACCACCTTCCCCTAAAAGGGCCATGCCCCCCGCACGCCCCAAAGCATCAACCCAAACCCCGTTCTCAAAACCAAGCCTTCTTTTAATCTTGACCATCTCCACATCCCATCGTTTAGTCTCACATAAAAAAAGAATATTAGGGGATTGACTACGGACTAAGTCCAACTACGAACTGCCGCCGGGGACCCCAACCCACGACAGTTCCAATAAAGAAAAGAACTCATTGACCCCCGAGGGTCCATTCCGTGGGACCCGCCACATTTATTAAATTGTCACCCGATTCATCGGTCTCCATAACAATACGACGCTTGTGAGTAGGAGAATCAAACCCAGGAGGAGCCTCATCCAAAATCCCAACCCCGACTTTGCGTTTACCCATTTGGTCCCGAGGACTATTCCCCACAGCCCGTAACTTGTCTACCCCCCTATCTCGACGTCTCCATCTTCTTGAAGAAATACCCTGTCCACACGAAGAGCCCCTTTCCCCCCTATCCGCACCGTCCTGCCCAGCTACAAAAGAAGCCGCTCCTTCACCATGGCCCGCCCCTAAGACCACTATCCCCGTTTCCTTCCTACATGCCACAAGACCCTCGTCATGCCCTTCTCCTTCCAAAGACGTATCCAAAAAACAGTGAGACCTATCACCCTCAATATCCTTCCCCACCGCCTCAACTCCTTTATCATCCTCATCTTGGACTATCGAGACTTTATTAAAAATCGCAAAGACTTCCTCCTCCACCGCCTTGTCCAGCCGTTTCCGTCCTTTATCCCGCTCCTTAGTCACAAAAACTATACCATTTCCCATCCTCCAACTACCATCGACAACCCCCCCTTCAAAGCCCCCTCTTCTTCTTTAACAATTTTCCACGGAGAAGCTCTAAGAGAAGGCCCAAAATTTCTTTCCGGTGTAACATCCCCTTCAACTTCCATACAATCATTCGTACCAGGACCCAAGCGGCCACAGTAGAAACATTTCATAGGAAGCCGTTCGTACTTTACGGGAATGGAAATAATTTGCCCCCCCTAATCTTGATTGAAATGGAATCCCGGATTGGTTGACGAACATCGATTTTAACCCGAATGCGCAATGATTTTTCCAAACCAAGCCCACCCGACTTCGCCACTTCCATGAAAATTCCAACTTGATTTCCCAATTGCCGAGCGTTCTCTTCGTTCCCTCGACCCCTAAAAGGCACATCGTAGAAACGTGCCCAAATAGGTAAATGAAAATTTTCTAAATCGGATGGTTTAACGGCCTTGCTCAACTCCTCTAATAACAATGGGAACTTATCAAAATGCCAAGGTTGGCCATCAAGAATGCGCTTCTTATCATACCAATGGAACAATTGAATCTGGAATAAATTTCGCCCGATATTAACAATTTCAATCCCGTTTTTGACCGACCACACCCCCTTCATAGTAGAAATGAACGCCATAGGATTAATGGTTTTCTTCGTCCACACACTGCCCACAAGCCCCAACTCGACACGGTCCTTTTCAACCTCCGCCTCCTCTCCATCTTCAAACCATTCAACAACCGAATTATCATAAATAATGTCAGTAAATGGCCTGCTGCGTCTCATCTCTGCCTCATCATGAGAACTTGAGTCAATCTTGGACGCAAGACTACTCTCTTCCGCCATGGATGATGGGCGTCCACAGAAACTTACCAAAAGCACCACTAAAAAAACACCAAACTCCCCTCCAAAACACAAATAAACCGAATGAAAAAAAAGAAAAAAAATGAAAGAACCCAAGAGAAACTCCCAAAGGAGACAAGAACCCAAAGAAAGGGACAAAAAAACTCAAACTCTAGGTCAAACTCTAGAGAGACTCAAGAGAGAATTCTAGAGAGAGACTAAGAAATTGGTAAATCTTGTGATAAATGAAAATGACGTATAAAAGACTTTAACTTGAATGATCAAACATAACAATTTAATCAAATCAATTTAACATCACAATCATCAATCCTCATCTAACAATCACATACATATTAGGGTTCAAATCCAATGTCCTAGCATACAAATCTACTCACTAATCATGGCTATGGAGATTTCTAGGACTAATAAACTATCATGAAACATGAAATAAGACATAATTTAAAAACTTGAATATAAAATAAAATACCTTGACAATGGAGGATTGAAGAAGGAAATGTAAATTGCTAATGAAATCCAATAGTACAATATTCAAATTCTTAAAGGAAAGCTTAAACTAAATCTATGGAATACAAAGAGGAATACTAGAGTGTTTTTGAAAAGAAAACTGAGAAATCTAAATTAGGGTAACCTCCACTTAAATAGTGGTTCCAAAAATTAAGAGAAAAAAACCGTTGAAATTCTCGCCAGACGAAAAGCAGCGAGTCGCCACTTTGGAGCGACGAGTCGTCGCTTCTGGTATGACTGACGAAGTTTGAATGGCCGTCATATCCTGCTCGATTGTCGGATGTAGACATATATTATACCGTTGGAAAGCCCTTGAAGTCTACTTTTCAATGCCGCAAACCTTGAATTATTGTGATCTTCCTATCAAAAGTTATGGCCAAAAGAGTAAGCATGTATCAAATTTCACTTTAAAACTTTTGTCTTTTAAGCACTTTTCTACTCTTTTCTCTTTTGCCCATCTTCATTGTAATACATCTTCAAGCGAGCAACGATCTATTCACTTATTTAAGGGGTCTTATGCTATTCTTCCAAGCCTTCACCCTCTGATAACTCCGTATACTAGTGAAAAGCTCCAATTCCGCCTCATACTATCCTAAATCTACCAAATAAGCATAAGAGACTAAAATTGCAACAACTCACTACTATAATCCCTAAATACCACTATGACTTTGTTCAAGGAGCGTAGAAATAACAGGGATAAGTGCAAATAATTGCACTTATCAGGGATCAATCTCATCATTTGATGAGCTTGCTGAAAAATTTAGAGGCCACTTTTCCTCAAGAAAGACAAGATCAAAACAATCCATCGAGATGATGAGCATCCATCAAGGGAAAGATGAATCATTGCGAAGTTACGGCTCTCGCTTTGATAAGGAATGTTTGCTTGTACTAAACCCAAAAGAAAATCTCTTGACTTTCGCTTTCAGGCAAGGCTTGAATTCTGAAAGATCTTAGAGTGAATCCTTAAAGTTTAGTAATCAGTGGACGTACTTAAAAACAATGAATGAGATCAAAGAATATTCTCAATAGTTAGGATTATTAAAAAATAATCAATAGTTGGGATTATTTCTAGCCAACGGGTAATAGTTAGGATTATTCTTGGCAAATTTTCCTAAAATTTATTTTGTGTTTGTCGTCATTAAATATCGAATTAACTATTGTATTCTTATTTTTGCAGGTTATTGACCGCGTCGGGATTGTAGAGTGAGGTTCAGCTAGAAAAATAGTTTTATTAGTAATCACGTCTCTGTTAAAATTTTACTTCCAGTTGTAAAAATTGTATAGGATTATTTTATATAGTTGTTAGCCTTACATTTATCCCTTAATAGGGTTAGATGTGGCGGTAACGCTTCCGTGATTAGAGTTTGGTTTTGTGTATTCCTTAAAAATCCTTATTAAAATTTGGTCGTACCAATATTTTTTCAAAGTGCATAATTTTTTTAATGAGATTTTCAATAACGTCAAGAGTTTCCTTATTGTCAACACTTAGGATCTTTTAAAATTTTGTACAATAGTGAAACTCTCACCACCCTAGACCTCATAAGCGCATTCACTAAGATGTAACTATTTTTGACAATAAAAAAGCAATAACATAAATTTTATTCATATAAATAATGAACTTTGCATTAGTTGTTATCACCTCAATTTTAACCAATGGATATCCAGGTCTAGTGTTTTTCCGCCAATTAAGGTTCTCAATCTAAGTTCATAAAAGTTATTCGCCTACATTAGACTTTGTCTATTTTCGATCATTAGTTGTCATAACTTTAGCTTGTTGTTGAAGATCACGAACTTAACCTTCCATTTTCTTGAAAACTTCTTTAGTAATTGTCGACTTAGAAATCCATTCTTTTAAGAGTGTGTACAAGTTAATGTTACATAAAACTACAACAGTGCACCTCAAACACGATTTCATCTAAAATCTTGTAACATCTTCTTTATCCATCTCACATAAGCTTTTGTTAGTCAATGACTAATATTTGATTAAAGTGTCATAATTTTAATGAGATTTTCAATAACTTCAAGAGTTTCTTTAGTAATATTGAAATCAATCGGTCCCTCAACTTCAACTAAAGAGTAAATGTCTCCATCAGCGGGAATTCAATTATCGAATATTTTAGATTCATCCTTATAAGTGTGCTTGTCAAATAGCCTACCAAAAGGAAAAATATGTAGCGTTTTACAAATATTGAACTCAATGGAATAAAGTCATGCGGCTTTAGACAAATGGACAAAAAAAACCTCACATGCTCTAACAAAAGGACTTACATCTATATTGTCTTTTTTTGTGGCAAGGAGATTTACAACGTTAATCATTGCTTAAGGCCCAACATTATCCATGCCTTATTGTCAACACTGTAGAATCTTTTAAAATTTTGTAAAATAGTGAAACTCTCATCACCCTTGACCTTTAAAAAAATAAAACTTTAAAAAAAAGTTAAATAAAAACATTGATTAAGAAACACATAAATTATCGGTGATAAATTTAAATTATTAATTTTTCGAAATGGTTTAAATTTCGGTAATATAAAAATAAAAAATAAAAAATAAAAAAACATTCTAATCAAAATAAATAAATAAAATAAATCATATAATAATAAATAAAACCTAATTAGTTAACAAAATTATTTGATCTTACAAGTATTCCCACCACCATTAACGTATGAATATTTCTAAAATTAAAATTAAATAACATACATGATTGTATTGGCATAGAAAATTTTTCTTATTCCGTATTTAAATCTTTTATTGTTTTAAAATATAGTATATTTACAAAAATTTTAAATCATTGTTTTATAATAGTGATATGATGCTTGATAATATAATAATAAAAGCAAAAAAAACATTATGATAAAACTAAGTATATAAATATATAAATAAATTATAATTAAAAAATATATTTTACATTGGAAGTATTTTCATCACTATTAGCGTATAGAGTATAGACCTTGCCTATTTTCGAGTATTAGTTGTCATAACTTTAACTTGGTGTTGGATATCACGAATTAGAATTTCCATTTTTGTGTAGACCTCTGTAGTGATTATCGACTTAGAAATCAATTCTTCTAAAAGTTTGTCAAAGTTAATGTCACATCAAACCTGTAAGGGTGCACCTCAAACTCTTTATGGATTTCATTTGAAATCATGTCACATCACCCTTATCCATCTCACATAAGTTGTTGTTATTGAATGAGTAAAGGTACCAATATTTGCTCAAAGTTCCATAATTTGTATGAGATTTTCAATAACTTCAGGAGTTTCTTTAGTAATAGTGAAATCAATCGGTCCTTCAGCTTCAAACTAAAGTGTAAATGTCTCCATATTCGGGAACCCAATTATGGAAGATTTTGGTTTCATCTTTATAAGTGCGTTTGCCAAATAGCTTACTTAAACTCAAAAATGTTAGAGTTTTTTAAATATAAAACTCAATAGGATAAAGTCATGCGGCTTCAGACAAATGGACAAAAAAACCTCACATGCTCTAACAAAAGGACTTAAATCTCCATTGTGCTATTTTGTGGCAAGAAGATTTACAACGTTAATCATTGCTTTAGGCTCAACATTTTCCCATGCCTTATTGTCAACACTATAGGATTTTTTAAAATTTTGTAATATAGTGAAACCCTCACCACCCTTAACCTTATAAGCGCATTCACTAAAATATAACCATTTTTAACGGTAAAAAGCAATAACATAAATTTCATTCTTAGAAATAATGAATCTTGCATTAGTTGGTATCACTTTAATTTCAACCGATGGATATCGATGTCCACTGTTTTTCCTACAATGAATGTTCTTAATCTCATAAAAAACATTACCATTAAAACAATCCATAAATCTTAACAAATTAATAATGGCATTGTTTTTGTACATACTCCTACAATCATCATAGATGAAGATTTTTTTTTTTTGATTTTAAGTCATTTTGTAATATTCATCTTGCTAGAATACAAATATAACAAAAATAAAGATTTGTACATACAAAATCAAAATTTAAATAAATTTTAAATAAAAACATTAATGAAGAAACACATACATTATCGGTGTTGAATTTTAAATTATGGATTTATTGAAATGATATAATTTTCACCAATATAATAAAAAATAAAAAAATAAAAAAACATTCTAACCAAAATAAATAAATAAAATAAATCATATATCACTATTAGCGTATAGAGTATAGACCTTGCCTATTTTCGAGTATTAGTTGTCATAACTTTAACTTGGTGTTGGATATCACGAATTAGAATTTCCATTTTTGTGTAGACCTCTGTAGTGATTATCGACTTAGAAATCCATTCTTCTAAAAGTTTGTCAAAGTTAATGTCACATCAAACCTGTAAGGGTGCACCTCAAACTCTTTATGGATTTCATTTGAAATCATGTCACATCACCCTTATCCATCTCACATAAGTTGTTGTTATTGAATGAGTAAAGGTACCAATATTTGCTCAAAGTTCCATAATTTGTATGAGATTTTCAATAACTTCAGGAGTTTCTTTAGTAATAGTGAAATCAATCGGTCCTTCAGCTTCAAACTAAAGTGTAAATGTCTCCATATTCGGGAACCCAATTATGGAAGATTTTGGTTTCATCTTTATAAGTGCGTTTGCCAAATAGCTTACTTAAACTGAAAAATGTTAGAGTTTTTTAAATATAAAACTCAATAGGATAAAGTCATGCGGCTTCAGACAAATGGACAAAAAAACCTCACATGCTCTAACAAAAGGACTTAAATCTCCATTGTGCTATTTTGTGGCAAGAAGATTTACAACGTTAATCATTGCTTTAGGCTCAACATTTTCCCATGCCTTATTGTCAACACTATAGGATTTTTTAAAATTTTGTAATATAGTGAAACCCTCACCACCCTTAACCTTATAAGCGCATTCACTAAAATATAACCATTTTTAACGGTAAAAAGCAATAACATAAATTTCATTCTTAGAAATAATGAATCTTGCATTAGTTGGTATCACTTTAATTTCAACCGATGGATATCGATGTCCACTGTTTTTCCTACAATGAATGTTCTTAATCTCATAAAAAACATTACCATTAAAACAATCCATAAATCTTAACAAATTAATAATGGCATTGTTTTTGTACATACTCCTACAATCATCATAGATGAAGATTTTTTTTTTTGATTTTAAGTCATTTTGTAATATTCATCTTGCTAGAATACAAATATAACAAAAATAAAGATTTGTACATACAAAATCAAAATTTAAATAAATTTTAAATAAAAACATTAATGAAGAAACACATACATTATCGGTGTTGAATTTTAAATTATGGATTTATTGAAATGATATAATTTTCACCAATATAATAAAAAATAAAAAAATAAAAAAACATTCTAACCAAAATAAATAAATAAAATAAATCATATATCTCTATTAGCGTATAGAGTATAGACCTTGCCTATTTTCGAGTATTAGTTGTCATAACTTTAACTTGGTGTTGGATATCACGAATTAGAATTTCCATTTTTGTGTAGACCTCTGTAGTGATTATCGACTTAGAAATCCATTCTTCTAAAAGTTTGTCAAAGTTAATGTCACATCAAACCTGTAAGGGTGCACCTCAAACTCTTTATGGATTTCATTTGAAATCATGTCACATCACCCTTATCCATCTCACATAAGTTGTTGTTATTGAATGAGTAAAGGTACCAATATTTGCTCAAAGTTCCATAATTTTTTATGAGATTTTCAATAACTTCAGGAGTTTCTTTAGTAATAGTGAAATCAATCGGTCCTTCAGCTTCAAACTAAAGTGTAAATGTCTCCATATTCGGGAACCCAATTATGGAAGATTTTGGTTTCATCTTTATAAGTGCGTTTGCCAAATAGCTTACTTAAACTGAAAAATGTTAGAGTTTTTTAAATATAAAACTCAATAGGATAAAGTCATGCGGCTTCAGACAAATGGACAAAAAAACCTCACATGCTCTAACAAAAGGACTTAAATCTCCATTGTCCTATTTTGTGGCAAGAAGATTTACAACGTTAATCATTGCTTTAGGCTCAACATTTTCCCATGCCTTATTATCAACACTATAGGATTTTTTAAAATTTTGTAATATAGTGAAACCCTCACCACCCATAACCTTATAAGTGCATTCACTAAAATATAACCATTTTTAACGGTAAAAAGCAATAATATAAATTTCATTCTTAGAAATAATGAATCTTGCATTAGTTGGTATCACTTTAATTTCAACCGATGGATATCGATGTCCACTGTTTTTCCTACAATGAATGTTCTTAATCTCATAAAAAACATTACCATTAAAACAATCCATAAATCTTAACAAATTAATAATGGCATTGTTTTTGTACATACTCCTACAATCATCATAGATGAAGATTTTTTTTTTGATTTTAAGTCATTTTGTAATATTCATCTTGCTAGAATACAAATATAACAAAAATAAAGATTTGTACATACAAAATCAAAATTTAAATAAATTTTAAATAAAAACATTAATGAAGAAACACATACATTATCGGTGTTGAATTTTAAATTATGGATTTATTGAAATGATATAATTTTCACCAATATAATAAAAAATAAAAAATAAAAAAACATTCTAACCAAAATAAATAAATAAAATAAATCATATAATAATAAATAAAACTGAATTAGTTAACAAAATTATTTGATCTCACAAGTATTCCAACCGCCATTAACGTATCAATATTTAATCTAAAACTAAAATTAAATAATATGAGTCGTAGTATTGGGATAAAAAACTTTTCTTATTATTACAGTCACCCGTGTTTAAATCTTTAATGGTTTTAAAATATAGTATATTTATAAGAATTTTAAATCAATTTTTATAGAAATATAAATAACATAAATAAACTTTTCTTAATTAGTCAATTTTTCCTAATGCTAGCAAAAGATTACATGTTATTAATAACAAAAAGGTGTCCATTAAGTTCATAAAAGTTATTAGCTTACATTAGACTGTGTCTATTTTCGATCATTAGTTGTCATAACTTTAGCTTGTTGTTGAAGATCACGAACTCAACCTTCTATTTACTTGAAGCCTTCTTTAGTAATTGTCGACTTAGAAATCCCTTATTTTAAGAGTTTGTACAAGTTAATGTTACATAAAACTACAACACTACACCTCAAACTCGATTTCATCTAAAATCCTTTAACATCATCCTTATCCATCTCACATAAGCTTTTGTTAGTCAATGAGTAAAGGTACTAATATTTGATTAAAGTGCCATAATTTTAATGAGATTTTCAATAACTTCAGGGGTTTCTTTACTAATATTGAAATCAATTGGTCCCTCAGCTTCAACTAAAGTGTAAATGTCTCCATCTGCGGGAATCCAATTATCGAATATTTTGGCTTCATCCTTATAAGTGTGTTTGTCAAATAGCCTACAAAAAGTAAAAAGATGTTAGAGTTTTACAAATATTGAACTCAAAGGAATAAAGTCATGCGGATTCAGACAAATGGACAAAAAAAGCTCACATGCTTTAACAAAAGGACTTATATCTGTATTTTCTTTTTTTTTTTGTGGCAAGGAGATTTACGACGTTAATCATTGCTTAAGGCCCAATATTTTCCATGCTTTATTGTCAACACTGTAGGATCTTTTAAAATTTTGTAAAATAGTGAAACTGTCGTCACCCTTGACCTTATAAGCGCATTCACTACAATGTAACCATTTTTGACAATAAAAAGCAATAACATAAAAGTTCATCCTTAGAAATAAGATATCCATATCCCCTGTTTTTCCTCCAATTAAGGTTCTCAATCTCATCAAAAACATAACCATTAAAACAAACCATAAATCTTAACCAATTAATTATGGCATTATATTTATACATACCCCCACAATCATCATATATAAAGAACTTTTTTGTGTGATTTGAAGACATTTTGTCATAATCAACACTTCTAAAATACAAATAAAACATAAATAAGGATTTGTACATGCAAAATAAAACTTTAAATAAAAGTTAAATAAAAACATTAATAAAGAAACACATAAATTATCGGTGATGAATTTTAAATTATTAATTTATCGAAATGGTTTAAATTTCGGTAATATAAAAATAAAAAATTAAAAAAAAAAAATTATAATCAAATTACATAAATAAAATAAATCATATAATAATAAATAAAACTTAATTAGTTAACAAAATTATTTGATTTTACAAGTATTCCCACCACCATTAACATATGAATAATATTCAATCTAAAATTAAAATTAAATAACATACATATAGTATTGGCATAGAAAATTTTTCTTATCCAATGTTTAAATCTTTTATTGATTTGAAATATAGTATATTTACAAAAAATTTAAATCATTGTTTTATAACAGTGATATGATGCTTGATAATATAATAATAAAAGCAAAAAAACCATTATAATAAAAATAAGTATATAAATAAATAAATAAATTATAATTAAAAAATATATTTTACCTTTGAAGTATTTTCATCACCATTAGCGTATAAATATCTAATCTGAAATTAAAAAAAAAATCAGATAAGTAGTAACATAAACTTCGGTTCTAATAATGTAATTTTGAATCTATACAAAAAAATCTCATCAAGAGAATAAAGGAACTCTAACTAATCACAAAAAGGTGTCCTTAAGCTCATAAAAGTTATTCGCCTACATTAGACCTTGCCTATTTTCGAGCATTAATTGTCATAACTTTAGCTTGTTGTTGGATATCACGAATTAAACCTCCCATTTTTGTGTAGACCTCTGTAGTTATTATCGACTTAGAAATCCATTTTTCTAAGAGTTTGTCAAAGTTAATGTCACATCAGGTGCACCTCAAATTCTTTATGATTTCATTTGAAATCATGTCACAACTCACATCACCCTTATCCATCTCACATAAGCTGTTGTTATTGAATGAGTAAAGGTACCAATATTTGCCATAATTTTGTATGAGATTTTCAATAACTTCAAGAGTTTCTTTAGTAATAATGAAATCAATCGGTCCCTCAGCTTCAACTAAAGTGTAAATGTTTCCATCTTCGGGAACCCAATTATGGAAGATTTTGGTTTCATCTTTATAAGTGTGTTTTCCAAATAGCTTACCTAAAGTGAAAAAATGTTAGAGTTTTTCAAATATAAAACTCAATGGGATAAAGTCGTGCAGATTCAAACAAATGGACAAAAAAACTTCACATGCTCTAACAAAAGGACTTAAATCTCCATTGGCTTTTTGTGGCAAGAAGATTTACAACGTTAATCATTGCTTTAGGCTCAACATTTTCGCATGCCACTACAAAAAAACACGGAGCTTTTCGACGGAAAAACATTGGTCTTTTCGACGGTTTTAAGCGTCGGGAAATATATTTTCGACGCTTGATAAAGCGTCGAAAAAAATGGCGTAACAAATTTTCGACGCTTTTTTTTAGACGCTTATGTCCGTCTAAAATATTATTTTTTTCGACGCTTTTTGCCGTAGAGAATAAGATTTGGCGCCCTATAAATAAACTACTATTTCAACATTTTCGACGCTTTAAAGCGTGGAAAAAATATTTTGCACCTTAAATCCATGCAAAAATTTTTGGGATTTTAGACGCTTTAAAGCGTGGAAAAAACTCAATATTTTCGACGCTTTTAAGCGTCGAATATACCTAATCTTTTGGACTGTTTTAAGAGTTGAAAAATGCTTAATATTTTAGACGCTTTTATACGTCTAAATGAAAATAAAGCCATATTTATTTATCATCACCCCAATATTTATTAATCTTTTCCATACTATACCAACATATGTACATTCCACACTGAAGAGTCACAATTACCCAAAACTATATACTACCTGCTCATTATTCTACAATAAAAAATAAGTAATGCTCTTAAATATACAAAGTATCTTAGAAATTATGGCATTACATTGCCCAATAAATAAACATTGTAAAAGTAATAAGTATTGATGTTCCATTGGCAGCTGTGACAGGCTGACAGTCCAAATGGCCAGGAGGCAAAACTCCACATTTTTAAGTTCTTTGAAGTGAGAAGAGTTCTCTTTTTCATTTCGTTTCCAGCAGCTGCGCCAAGAAAGACATAAACATAAAAATAAATCAAATACGAAAAAACACGAAATTGGAAAGCACTAGCAGTATGCAAAATTCTAGGACTAAAATGTGTAAAGCCAACATATGCTAGAAACTAGAACCATTTGATATAACATATAAGATGCAAGAAAATGTATGGTAAAACAAAAGTATTGATAATCATTTGTCTCACACATCACAAATACTTCAGTTATCAAACCTAAGCTAATATAAATCCTCAACTTGCAGTCTTGTACTGATATTTTGATAACTCAATTTACAGTCTTAAATTCAGATAGCACTAGAGCGCCAAAGGGGCTCAATAGATGAAAAACAAAACAAAAGTCGCAGAGCCCATTGTTCATCACATTGACTCCTCAACGGTCACGAATAATAGATGAATAATGATTAAAATTTTAAAAAATATATCATAGATTACGACGCAGATAAGAACACCGAAAAAATACATAATTAGCCAAACATTATGAATACGATGAAAAAAAAGACTCAACACGTATTCAGAACATGCATGTTCCACATTACGTTAGGCTTTTTAAACATCAACAAATATGTCCTCGGAAAAAGCCTTCTACTGAACGAGGTTCATGAAAACCAAGCCACCAGATCTTGAGCATGATCAATACCAGATATTAGCCAACAAATATAAAAACAAATTAAACATCAATGAAAGAATAGTTTTGGCCCAGTGTAGTTGCAAGTCGCAAGAACACATCGGTGTTATAGAGGGAGTCCTATGATGAGGACAATAGAGTTCTTACACCAAGTCGCAAGAACACAGTGAAAATGATTTTCCCGATCATTAGATAATTCAGTGACAACGCAGCTTTGAGTACTGACCGTTGCTGTTGACAAGGACTCAAGGAGTGCAGGGAAGTCTACATGAGGTCTGCAGGCTACTGCAACTCTGAGTTTTACAGTTGGGTCTTCATTTCAGATTGTTGATACAATCTTATTCCAAGCGTGACTATAGTTTAAAGATACATGATATGAAATCTGCCCTTCTGTGCAAGAAGGTATTGCACTGTGTTGGTATGGTCGAAGCTGCAACTAAGATCCAGTTGGGAATGTAGTTGATCCAAAAGGGTAAATACAACAACATAGTAAAGTACCAAGATCTAAATAAAATCAAGAATAAAACATCAATTAAGTACAAATAATATGGTACCAAGCTTCCATCAACTCTCCAAGACAACAAAAATACAATCTAACTAATCAAGCCATATCCCTAAAGAAAAATGTAAAACAAGCACAACCACTCTAAATTTCTCACCTAGGAATTTGTCATTTAAGAATCCATGTAGTTTATTTGATTAGGACATCAAACACTTAAGTCTTGACTAGAAATCAACACATATAAAACAAATGTAGTTTTATTGATACTACATAGTTCAATAAAATCAAGAGATTGATGCAAATACTACCTTTCATAATTTTAGTCTTCCATGTTTAAAGAATGACCTCAAGTTTAGGAACCTAGCATCAAAACAAAGACTTATTAGTGTTGTACTTAAAAGCACATTTTTTTAAATCATTACTAGCAGAGAGTGTTAGATTGTTTATGTTGCTTTTAATATGCTAGATAAGCTAGTTGTTAGAGAGATGTTTGGTAAAATTAGATAAAGTGGTTCAAAAAACTAGCAAAATTATTGGCTCAAAAGCCAGATTTTTTGCTCAAACACTTTTTATTCGGCTACTGACCAACCAACAAGCCAAAATCTAAAATCAAACAAAAAGTAAATCGAAAAGTCATTTATCAAACAACCCCGACCTTATGATAGCAACATTCTTCCTAAATCTGAAGATTATCACTCCACTAATTAAAAAAGTCCAACCAAGTCAAAATAAATGACTTTCACATAAACAATCAATCACAATATCAAGTTAGATTAAAACCCAAATGAGTAAATCATAAAACTCTATAGACCCACATAACTTCAGCACAAACTCAATGCATAAACCGAATTGTATGACATGGGCATTGGATAAACATTATCAATCACAATATCAAGGTAGAGTAAAACCCAAATGAGAAAATTACAAAACTTCATAAACCCACAAAAATTCTGCACAAACTCAATCTTAAAGCTAATTGCATTACATGGGCATTGCATATTAGGACAAGTACAAACATTTTATATACGAGTCAATACCCAAAAAGAAAATGCACAATTTAAACAAATAAAAGGGGAAAAGATCAAGACATAGAACCCTAATAAATTCAAAGTCCTCAGCTTTTCTTGCAATTTATGTGATGATTCAAAATATTCAGCCATTCCAACATTACCCACATCTTCAATGTAAGAAAGCTTCTCTGCATAGCCTAAAGACATGTTCTTTTTTGCTTCTGTAAAACCCTTGTTTCTTCTAACAATAAATCACAAATGAAAGAGAGTTGAATTACCTGGGCTATTCTCTTGTCTATCACCTTACATATTTTTCCTTGTCTATCACTATCAAACCCTAATGAGATGAATGAAATCATCCCACGGACATGAATGAAATTATCATAAATTTTCAAACTTTTACAAAAAAAACATGAAAAAACAGAAAAAAAGAATTAAATTACAAAGGAATGAAATAAAATGTATCAAAAAGAACTACATTACCAAGGAAATCAAAACTGCTACACTTGAAAGTATTACCTAATGGTACACTTGAGAGAATGAAGAGGACTGGTACGGGGTGGTATGGCTGCCGGAGGAAGAACGAAGTTTTATGGGACTGTTCTGTGTACGGTTTGCCGGAGGAAGACAAGCATACATGCTGCCGGAGGAAGACAAAATTCTGGAATGAATTATCTAGAAATTTATCAAGAAAGGCGGAAAATGGTTGATGTAATTCTCTAGAAATTTCTGGAAATTTTCAAGAATCAGGCATACCCGATGTGAGGAAGACGAAGACTTGCTACACTATGTGAGGAAGACGAAGACATAGACGAAGACGAGGAAGAAGACGAAGACGATTCTGAGTTGTACAACCTTCAAACGGCGTGAGGAAGACATTTAATAAGGAAGACGAATAGGGTTTGCGTTTTCCTTGAGTGATGTGAGCGAGGAAGAAGTACAATTTTCAGAAGGCAAACCCTAAGCCGGTTTACTCTTTTTTATTTTATTTTTTGGACGCTTTTTGTTTTAATTTCCACCGATTTATCCGTCGAAAAAAATGCGTTGAAAATCTCCGTTTTTTTCTTAGACGCTTGTTGAAGCGTCTAAAATAAACTGTCTATAAACTCCATAATTTTTTGTAGTGTGCCTTATTGTCAACACTATAGGATCTTTTAAAATTTTGTAATATAGTGAAACCCTTACCACCCTTAACCTTATAAGCGCATTCACTAAAATATAACCATTTTTAACGGTAAAAAGCAATAACATAAAGTTCATTCTTAGAAGTAATGAATCTTGCATTAGTTGTTATGATTTAATTTCAACCGATGGATATCCATGTCCACTGTTTTTCCTACAATCAATGTTCTTAATCTCATAAAAAACATAACCATTAAAACAACCCATAAATCTTAACCAATTAATAATGGTACTGTATTTGTACATACCCCCACAATCATCATTGATGAAGAACTTTTTTTTTTGTGATTTTAAAGCATTTTGTCATAATAAACCCACTAATTTACAAATAAAACATAAATAAGGATTTGTACATGCAAAATCAAATTTTAAATCAAAGTTAAATAAAAATATTAATTAAGAAACACATACATTATCGTTGATGATTTTTAAATTATGGATGTATAGAAATGGTATAATTATCGGTTATATAAAAATAAGAAATAAAAAATAAATAAACAGTCTAATAAAATAAATAGATAAAATAAATCATACTCCCTCCTATTCAATTAAAGTGTCCACTTTGGGTTTGGATCGGATTTTAAGAAAAAATGGTAGTGGGGTGGTAGTGGGGTATTTTAAGTGATTATAATAATTGAAAAGGTGGTAGTGGGGTTTTTAAGTGATTATAATAATTGAAAAGGTGGTAGATGGGGTATTATTAAATAATATAAGTTGGGATAGTTGGGGGTATTTAGGTAAAAAGTTTTGCCAAAAATAGAAAGTGGACAAGTAAAGAGACTTTACCAAATAAGGAAAGTGCACATTTATTTTGAATAGGAGGGAGTATAATAATAAATAAAACTATTTTGAAGAATAATAAATAAAACTTAATTAGTTAACAAAATTATTTGATCTTACAAGTATTCCCACCACCATTGACGTATGAATATTAAATTTAAAATTAAAATTAAATAACATAAGTGGCAGTATTGGGATAAAAAACTTTTTTTATTATTTCAGTGATCCGTGTTTAAATCTTTTAATGTTTTAAAATATAATATATTTATAAGAATTTTTAATCAATGTTTTATAATATATTAAATAAAAGCAAAAAAACATTATAATAAAAAAAAGTAGATAAAATATAAATAACTAAATTATAATTAAAAAATATATTTCAGCTTTGGAGTATTCTCATCACCATTACCGTATAAATATCCAATCTGAAATTAAAATTAACTGTGCCGCTGCCGGTGCCGCCATAAATTCTTGAATATAATTCTAATTTGTTCTAATTGGCTATCAATTAATATTATTATACTAATATTATCATTATCATTTGTTCTAAATTTCTAATTGTTTTGTCAATTTAGAGTTTCAATTTCTTTAAAGAATGTTAATTTAAATTTTATTTATCTTCAATTATGATTTATTATAATTCAATTTAGAATTTAGAATTTTTTTTGAATTAGACTTAGTATTTGTGTTTTTCATTTGTTTATGGATGACATATATGTTCTTCCTGGATGATACAGACATAGCCAAGTGTAAAAAACTAACGACAACACTTTCGAGTAGGAATGTTTCTAATATTGATTTATCAAATTATGTTGCAATAATTAGATGTCGATTTGACGAGATAAGTAAGGAATTGCTTATTTGCCTGTCATGCTATCACCCAGAAAACAAATTTGCTGCTTTTGATTCCAAGAAGTTGTTGCGACTTGCTCAGTTTTATCCTAATGATTTTAAAGTAGTGATTTATTGTACTTTGAGTATCAAATTAAAAATTTCATTTATGATGTTCGAAGTGAAGATAGAATTTGGGGCATAAAGAATTTGAATGAGCTTTCTATAAAACTTGTTGAGTTGTAAAAGCATTTGGTACGTGCGAAGGTGTATCCATGGGCGAAGCCACGTGGGGGGCCGGCGGAGGCCCGACCCCTCTTGCCGAAAATGCGAGCCTTTGTAATTTTGGCTTTGGCCTCCCTTACTAATATGATATTATTTGGGGTGACGACTTAATGAAGTAGGTATAGGTGTAAAGTCTCGGCCAACTGGCGTTCTTGTTCCCTCAAATTAAAAATTAATTATGTGTTTGTCATCATTAAATATCAAATTAATTAATTGGTTTATGTGAATTTATATTGTTTATACAAATTGAAGTTTAACCATCTATATATTGTTTTCCAAAATTATTTTCAATTAATTTTTTTCTTAAATTATTTTAAACTTAATTGTTTTTACGGGATGGAGTTAGAATTACTCAGTTTACCTGATTTTGGAGTTTTTTTCCTAGTTTTCATGTATTCTTATTTTTGCAGGTTATTGACCGCGTGGGGATCGTAAAGTGAGGTTCACCTAGAAAAATAGTTTTATTAGTAGACACGTCTCTGTTGAAATTTTACTTCCTGTTGTAAAAATTGTATAGGATTAATTTATATAGTTGTTAGCCTTACATTTATTCCTTATTATAGGGATAGACGTGGCGGTAACTATTCCGTGATTAGGCTTTGGTTTTGTGTATTCAGTTAAAATTGGTTTAATTTGATAGATTAATTAGGAGAAATTAAATTGAACTTATGCTGAATTTAATTAAATAATTTAAATATAATAAGTTTTGAGCGTGGGATACGATGGGATACGTAATTGAAGTGCTTGATTTATATGTATTGTTTGATTGTTTATATTTATTGTTATATTGTCTTAGATTTATCTTAAAGTATAAATTGATTATTTGCATGTTAATAAGAGAAGTGACCCACCCAACCTATACCCTTTCCTAAATTCTTTTAGTGAGTAATATGTTCTAATGTTTTTAATTTTGATAGGACGTTATCAGTTAAGTTTCGAGAACGAAACTTCTTAGAAGAGGGTACAATATAACTATAAACCATCTAATCAAAGTATATCAGTGTTTTTAAGGTTTGACTTTAAGTTCGAGGACCAACATTTATTTTGAGGGAGAGTGTATGTAATATCCGAAATAAAATTAAAATAGAAAAATATATAATTAATAACGTGAAACTTAATTAGAAAATTTATACAAAATAATATATTTATATAAAAAAATTTGTACGTTTAACACTTAAAAAAAATTCAGTTTAAATAAAATAAATAAATGAAATAAAATAAGAAAATTAAACACAAAATTTTAGTAGTGGAATTCATCATATCATACGGTTACCAAAAAAAAAAAAAAAAAAAACTAATTGAGTTTAGAAAACTCTTACACGGTTAATTAAAAAAAATTAAAAAATTAAAATTTAACATCCTCCCCCATTCCTCAAACAACTCCCCATTTAACTCCATCATCTTTCCTACTTTTCCTCAAATTCTATTAAAATATCTCATCTCATACTAATAAACCAAACTGTTTTTCATATTTGATATTTTATCAAATAAGTTTTCTCTTTTCTCTTTCTAATTCTTTTTCTCTCATTAATCATTTTTCTCTTTTTTACACCTATCAACAATTCCTTTTTGTTCCTTATAGTAATTTTAATATTTAGATATCCTATATACTAATGCCAAACAACAATTATAATTCAAACGTCAAGTTTGTAATGGAAGTTTGATAGCAGCATACATTTATGTTTTAGGGTTCTTTTAACAAGGTAATTCTCAATGTCCATCTAATTAGGATTATCCCATTAGTATTATGTGCTAAGTGATAATTAACGTGTTTAAATGAGAAGTGTGATTTTATATGATATTTTACCTTTCTATATCTTATTTTTAAAATTATATTTACTACTAATTTGTTACTTATTTAATTTGTAATATTATTATTTGAGATGAAAGTTACATTATTATTTTAATAATGATTTTAAATATGATTCAAGTTGAAAGATAATGATTTACCACATTAATTCCTATAGGCACAAATTGGTATTAGAATGGTGATTTGGAAATGGAGATTTCAATTGGATATTTTTGAGATATACATTTATTGGGAAAATTTATGATCATAAAATAAATTGTATAATATATGTTTCATTAGATGTTTGTGTACTCGCGAGTAATTAATAAAATCTATTAAATCGCGTAAAGTGAAATACGAAGGAATTGAAGCTCTTATATTTGTTGTAATCCAAGTATAAGAGTGATGAACATTTATCCCTGTTTGGTTAGTATAGTTGCCGACAGGTTATTATTATTATTATTTCTGATACTCGATGCGATGTTTGGTCTTCCTACCCGCGGGTCCCGCCCGCTTTAAAAATGGGCGGGTAGCGACAAAAAAATATGCCCGCGAATGCGGCCGGGCTTTTGAATATTTGAGCCCGCGGGTAGAATTTTTAGGTGCTACCCGGTCCGCTACCCGCCCAAGCCCGCCCATGAACAGCTCTATTCTCAACCTGCTCGACTATATTATGGTAACTCTATTCTCTGGTCCTGCCAGGGGGTTCAACAAGGAGACCCCTTAGGCCCTCTCCTTTTCTCTCGTATTCTTCACCCCTTGGTCTTGAAAATTCATCAATCTTGTAAGCTTAACCTCCAAGCTTGGTATCCTGATGATGGGACTATTGTTGGAGATACCCTTATGGTCGCTAAGGCCTTACGCATTATTGAGGAGGAAGGACAATCTCGTGGTTTGTTCCTCAATATCGATAAGATTGAACTATTCTGGCCTACGGAGGACCCCAGGATTAGAGAGGACGGGGTTTTCCCACCTAACATAGCTCGCCCTTGTGCGGAGGTGAAACTTCTTGGTGGACCGGTGAGTATAGATCAGGGCTTTTGTCACGATTTTTCTTTAAATAGGGTTTCTAAAACCACCGAGCTCATGACAATACTTAGCAAACTCCAAGATCCCAAATGTGAGCTTCTCCTTCTTCGCTATTGTGCTGGGGTTGGTCAGTTATTTTATACGTTGAGGACTTGCCCTTCAGATTGGTTTGGGGATGCACAAGTCTAGTTTGATCTTGCTTTGCACTCTTCCTTAGAAAATATTATTACAGTCGCTGGGCCAGGCTTTGGACACTGGTAATGGAGGTTAGCGACCCTCTCCCTTAAGATGGGTGGCCTTGGCATCTACGCGGCAGGCGATGTTATTAACTATGCTTTTCTTGCTTCTCGCCTTCAAACTAGTTTACTCCAAGCTAAGATCTTAGCTAATAGTGATGTTTCCTCCCTGTTTCCGACTGTTGAACGTGCTCTTGGTATTTTTCGGGTTCTCTGTGGCTCCAAAGCTATTTCTCTCAATGATGAACTCGCTGCCCCCCATCTGATGAAAAAGTTGGCAGGGGCTTATTTTAATGTTGTTGAGAATGGCCTAGCGTCAAGCTACAGGCCTACCCCAAGACAAGTTGCCATTCTTAGCTCTACCCGGGAACCTCACGCCCAAGATTTTCTGCTCACAATCCCTATTGAAGGCCTGGGGAAGAAAATGAACCATCGCCAAAACCGGGCTGTCTTGTGTTATAGGCTAGCTATCCTCTTATTCGCTGAAGGTAGTCGGTGCCAAGCTGCATCAATCCCAAAATGGATAAATGGGGGGATCACGCTTGGTTCGGGAAATGCTTGTAGATATCTGCTGTAAATCGGGGATTTCAGTCCGTAAGGAGGCACCATTGCGGTTAATTTCAGAGGCAGGGTAAGACCTTAGACTCGCAGATATCCTTCTTTTCAACTGGCTTCATGGAAAAGACACGTGCGTGGATGTTATTGGAGGCTCGCCTTTTGCTGGCATAGGAGTCAATGCATGGGCACCTGGTGCTTGTTTAGCCAACGCCGCAGAAAGAAAGAGGAAGAAATACACTGCGAAGTGTGAACAGAATGGTTACAAATTCATTCCGTTCGCTTTTTCCACTTTTGGAGAATAGGGTGACGATGCTTTCGACTTGTTAGTAAGGATTGGCTTTATTTTTGTGAGCAACTCAGGCAGTACCAAGTCTAGGGCCTACTTCTTTCAGAGACTAGCTTTTTGTATTCAAAAGGGGGTCGGTTTTGTGAAATAATATATAATTATTATAAATAAATAATAATAATAATAATAAAAATAATAATAATAATAATAATAATAATAATAATAATAATAATAGGGAAAAATTATAAGAAACTACCTAATTTATAGGTCTATTTATAAAAAACTACCTTATGTAAATGTTTTTGCAAAAAACTACCTAATCTAATATATTTCTTGCAAATGACTTACCACTTAGCGGAAAATGTTATTTGATCATTAAGTTTGAGGGTTTGACCAATTTGCGAGGTTAAGTTGTCAATGCGGCAATGTCTTATTAGTCCTCGTATTTTTAAATAATTTAAAATTGAAAATTAAGACACATAAATTAACAAAATAAAAACAAAAGATATTTAATATCATTTTTACCCATTATAATGAATATTTTTCAAAAAAAACGAACGCCGTGATTAATCATGATCAGAATCATAGAGATCAGTTCTCCTCAGAAAGAAATATGCACCAGGAAGATGAATCTTACCATCCTGGGACAAGGGGAGAGTTCGACCAGCAAAGCTCGGGGGGAAGTAGGTTGAGACACAAGCGGGATGAAGGAGAGTCTATACTGTGCAACCGATATGCCAGGTACAGGACCCTGTCCAGGCCTGGAGTTTCTTCCTAGCAAGGCACCCACATAAGGCGAGGGTGGACGGAAACCGTTTACTCGCAAATTGACTCTCAACCAACGACAAAAGAGTCAGGTACAACAAAAAGGGCTTCCGCAAAGAGTAGGCTGGGTAAGGGACTTTCGGCCCCCTTATTAAGAATTTATGAGGGGCAAGATGAGTCGGTGCATATAGAGACTAGCAAGCCGCCGGAGGTCCATATGTTAAAGGGAAAATCCCCTTCATCGAACCTACCACCGAGAATCCCGGAAAATCAAAAGATAAGATTTTCATGGGAGTCACCGTTCATTGCGGAAATCGCTGCATTGCCGGCTAAGAGAGTAAAATTTTCGGCCCACCTGACGTACAAAGGAGAATCTTGCCCAAGTGCTCACCTCACCGTCTTCAATAACGAGATGAGCATGGATAGTCACATGGATGCAAGCTGGTGTAAGAATTTCAACCTAACTCTGGCTGGCATCGCACAAAGATGGGCACAAAGCCTCCTAGAGGGATTGTTAGGGTTTTATTTTAATACCGCAAGCGCACGGGTGTCGTAGCACAATTACGGGTCGGATCACGGGGAGATAGGATTAATACAAGAGTCGATTAGTTAATCACTTGGGAAACAAAGATTTGGTTGTTATTTCTAAGACTATGTGATGACACTTTAAGAAATGTGATGGATTCAAGATAATAAAAGGACTAGGACATAGGAATTCCCACTAGTGGAAAAAAAAGCTATTGGCTGCTACTTATTGGCTGCGGTTTTTAGGCACACGCAGCCAATATGAGTAAAAAAAGTGGTAAAAAAAAATTAACCGCAGCCCCAAACCGTAGCAAAAAAAAAAAGGTAAAGGGCTGCGATTTTGTCTACTGTCCGCAGCCCCAAAGTGTCTTCAATATTTTCGAAAATTAAGAAAATTAACCAAAAAAAAAAGTAAAGGGCTGCGGTTTTTACATCTGTCCGCAACCCCTAGTGTAAATTTCATTAGGCGTGTGTTTTTAATTAAAAAAAAAACAAAAATTGATCTTAAATGAGGCGCCCTTCTCTTAAAAATCAGAAACCCTAATAAACTTCATCTCCCTTCTCAAACAAGGCGCCCCCTTCTCTCCCTTCTCTCCCTTCTCTTAAAAATCAGATTTTGCCCTGATCTACGGTGCTGCTGCTCTATTTTCATAATTGATCTTAAAAATTTCAGTTTTTTCGAATTTCAACATCTTCAAGCTTCATTCTCTCCTAAAGAATTTCAACATCTACGGTGCTGCTGCTCGAATGTCAACATCGATGTTCGAAATTGTTTTTGATTTGAAAATGTTCGATTTTTTGAAGAACCCTAAACGCTCCTCGGATTTTGCCCAGATCTATGTCTCGTTCGATTTTGTTTTGATTTTTTGATTTTGTTTTTGTTTAGTTTTTTTATTTTAGTTTTTTGTTGATTGTAATTTTCATTTATTTATTTTTATGTTCGTTTATTTTGCCCAGAAATTTCTGTTCTTTTATTACTAATATCTGTGTTCGTTTATTTATTTTTATGTTCTTTTATTTTTATGTTCGTTTATTATTACATAAAAATGTTCGATGTTCGTTTATTTTGCCCAGAAGCTTCATTCGTTTATTTATTTTGCCCAGAAATTTCTGGGTTCGTTTATTTATTTTTATGTTCTTCAATTTTCTTCAATTTCAAGTCTCAAATTAGATTTATGTTCTTCAATTTTCGTTTTTATGTATTCATGTTCTGGATTTCCCAGTATAAAACGAAATTAAAAAAAATAAAAATTTTTTTTTTTGAAAATGGGATAAGGGCTGCGGGCATTATGTCCGCAGCCAATAACTTTATCTTATTTGCTGCTACTCCAAGGGCTGCGAGACAAAACCGCAGCCCATACCCATAAAATGCCCGCAGCCAATAAGCTTTTTTCCACTAGTGTCCCCACTAATAGCATGCGATTATTTTGATTAGGATTGCAATTGATTCCGTTGAATTGATTCACCAATCTAATTTAATCACTCCTTTTCGGGATGATAATCAAATTAAATCAAATTAAAAGGGTTCTCTCAATCTCAACTTTCGTATTTTGATCGATTAGCATCACAAGAAAACATACTACTCAATCTCAACTTTCGTGATTTTGACTAAGAAGACATATTAACTTGTTTTATTACTCAAGACTAATAATATTCTCATCCCTCAACTTTCGTGATTTTGGTATTAAGAGAAATTAAAAGACTTTAATTTTTTTTTTTGAAAGGAAAGAATCGCTACTACTCAAATAAATGCAAATCTGAATACAACGATTGCTCAAGCCAATTTGGGGATTAAGCTTCCCACAACTCATCACACACCGAATTAACCGCCCTTCTTGCAAGAATGTGGGCAACCTTATTACACTCTCGGTAACAAAATCTAAAAACACAAGATTGGAAGGCTTTGCTATACAAAATGCACTTATCGACCAAAACTTGAATGTGGAAGCTTCGGGATTTAGATCCACTAGCAACCTCTATGATATTGAGACAATCGCCCTCAAAAATAACATGGCCCCAATTTTTGCTTTTGGCAACAGACATGGCCCAATATAGTGCTCTGGCCTCGGCCTCCTCCGCAGAACAAGAGATAGGATAAGATTTGGAGCCCGCCACCAATAATTTGCCATCCTTATCTCGGGCTATGAAACCGATTCCAATCGAGTCTTTATCTCCATTACAAGCACCATCAACATTAATTTTGACAACTCCATCTGCTGGACAAGCCCACTGACTTTTAGCTCGGCCCAAAGAAGCTGAATTATCAACGTCCAATGCTTTGTGATAGTCTCTAAGCCAATCACGAGCTTTACCTACACAAAGAAGAGGAGGCGAATTAATATTCTCAAAAATTAAATCGTTCCGACATTTCCATATTTGCCAACAAATAGTGGCCATTTGTTCGGTTTCGAGAGAGCCTTTAGAGCCCCACACAAAATCGAAACAATCACGAAAAGAAGAAACTCCCTTTTTAGGAAAAGAAATCTTGGCCTTATCCCACACTTGTTGGGCCCAAGAACAATCTCTAAGGACATGAAATAAAGTTTCTTTTTCACCACATCTTGGACAATCAATATGGTCCATAATCCCTTTTCGAGCCAAATTAGCACCATGAGGAACGATATCCCAACAAACACGCCAAACAAATTCACCCACTTTAGGAGGAACCTTAAGCTTCCAAAGGGTTTTCCAAATGTGATCCGGCCCACTAGACGATGACGCCCACCCCGAGATTTCATAGCTAAAGAATACACATCTTTCACTCTAAGGATACCATCATTGCTTTCTGCCCAACAAATTTCATCCCCCCATTACCATCTTTAAGGGGGATAATAAGGATTTTCTTAGCCTCAAACGGAAGAAACCAAGAAGTCACTAAACCCACATTCCACTCATGGGTCAAAGGGTTTATAAAATAATCAACCGTGAGATTACGATCAAGACCCAAGTTAGGAGATACAACTTTCCCCGACCCTTGCCCCGGAAGCCACGGATCAAGACAAACTTTAGTACGCTTCCCATCGGCAATCTTCCATCGAGACCCCAACTCAAGAATGGGCCTAGCCCCCCACATACTACGCCACCCAAAACTAGGCGAATTCCCAAGATTTGCCGTCCAAATGTCCGAACTAGGAAAATAGCGAGCTTTAAGAGTACGCGCAAGGAGAGAATCTGGATATAAATGGAGTCGCTAAAGTTGTTTGGCTAACATAGCGAGATTAAATTTCTCAAAGTCCCGAAACCCGAGGCCGCCTTCAACTTTGGGCCTACATAAATGGTCCCACGCCTTCCAACATATGGCGCCCTTTCCTTTGGAGGTCCCCTACCAAAATTTGCGAATCAAACTACTAATATCAAGGAACAAACCAATCGGAATTTTAAAACAACTCATTGCGTAGGCGGGGATAGCTTGAACAACCGCTTTGATTAAGACTTCCTTTCCGGCTCTAGATAGGAGTTTTTCCTTCCACCCCTGCAATTTTTTCCAAACACGCTCCCGAATGGCCGCAAAAGAGATACGTTTTGATTTGTCAAAAACCGTTGGAAGGCCTAAATACTTACCATGAATCTTGACCTCCACAAACCCAAGAAAATTCAAGATCGGACGCCTAACACCTAAATTTCAATGCCGACTAAAAGAAACTTCGCATTTATCCAAATTCACTTTTTGCCCCGACAAAACCTCATATTTTTGCAAAATATTTTTAATGACCGTAGCTTCTTGAAGAGAGGCATGAGTGAATATGATACTATCGTCGGCAAAAAAGAGGTGGGTGATAGTAGGCGCCCCACAACAAACCCGGATCCCTTTTAACATCTTTCTATGATAAGCTTGACGAAGGAGAGACCCAAGACCTTCCGCACATAGGAGAAACAAATAGGGGGATAATGGATCCCCTTGACGGGGCCCACGAGAAGGAATAAGCGACTTGGTTAAATGCCCATTGACCAAAAAGGAATAAGACACCGAACGCACACACTCCATAACCCGAGAAACCCATAGAGTCGGAAATCCCATAGCAATCATAATTCCTTGGAGATAGTCCCATTCGACCCGATCATAAGCTTTGGACATATCTAGCTTCAAAGCCATAAATCCACGTTTACGGGCCGCACTAGTCTGCATGAAGTGAAGACCTCGGAGGCCAAAATTGTTGTCCGTAATGAGACGGCCTGGAATAAAAGCACTTTGAGAGCTATCAATAATCTCTGGAAGAAAACATTTCAAACAATTAGCCAAGACTTTAGCTATTAATTTATAAGAAATGTTACAAAGACTAATGGGACGAAGGTCTTTCATGGACTTCGGTTTTTTAACCTTGGGGATCAAAACAACATGGGTCTCATTAAGACCCTCCTTCATCCCCCCATGGTTAAGGAACCCAAGAACCACACGACACACATCCGAACCCACAACATGCCAAAATTTTTGATAGAATAAAGCGGGAAAACCATCCGGCTCGGGCGATTTGCCCGGGTGCATACTCTTAAGCGCACACACCACCTCATCAACAACAAAAGGCTTGTCAAGACTTTCGCACATCTCAACCGTGACCCTACGATCCATATCCAAGAAACTAGAACTATCCACCGGGGGCCGAGATGAAGAAAAAAGATCCAAATAATAAGCGTGAACCACCTCCATCAATTTTTCCTGCCCAGTCTGAGCCACGCCATTATCATCCAAAAGCGACTCGATAAAATTTCTTTTTCGACGATGGGACGCCCTATAATGAAAATAAGAGGTATTTTTGTCCCCATCCCGTAAAATAAAAGGTCTACTCCTTTGCCAAGCATCAGTCTCGATTTTCTTCCTAATCTCCCTTATCTCCTCCTCCACCCTACGCTCTTCGTCAATGATAGAAACCGATTGATGAAGCCCCCGAAGATACTTAAGACGCTTAAGCAACCAATGAAGCCGACTATGAATACCCTTAAACGTCTCTTTACCCCATTTATCAAGAGTTCGCCCACAAATATTAATTTTCTCCGTCCAAGACCCAAAGGATTTATTTTCAGCCGCCACCCAAGCCTTTTCCACCACCCCCCGGAAATTCCTTAACATGGAGCCACTTAGCTTCGAAGCGAAAAATCTTAGGAGGACCCACAAAATTCCTATCAAAATTCCCACGAATATTTTTACTCCGAATTAAAATGGGAGAGTGATCCGAAGAATCCCACACCAAATTATGAACCCCAAACGAAGGAAATAAATCGATCCATTCTTCCGTAGCGAGAGCCCTATCAAGACGCTCCTCAATGAAATTATCCCCACGCTTATTGGACCAAGTGAACTTGTATCCCGTAAAACCCAAATCTCGAAGCCCACAAACTTCAAGCACGTCCCTAAAATCTTGCATAGAAGAAAGCCCAATAGAATTCCCACCATTCTTTTTCGATTCCGCTAAGACTTCATTGAAGTCCCCTGCCACAAGCCAAGGAAGCCCCGGAGCGACATTTAAACGTCTAAGAAGAGCCCAAGTTTGCCACTTATTATTTGAATCGGACCATCCATAGATACCCGTACCCCTCCACCTATGACCCGAATCTTCAATAACATCAAAATCAATATAACGGTCATCCATCGAACGAATACGCAAATCAACACCACCTTCCCATAAAAGGGCCATGCCCTCCGCACGCCCCAAAGCATCAACCCAAACCCCGTTCTCAAAACCAAGCCTTCTTTTAATCTTGACCATCTCCACATCCCATCGTTTAGTCTCACATAAAAAAAGAATATTAGGGGATTGACTACGGACTAAGTCCAACTACGAACTGGCGCCGGGGACCCCAACCCACGACAGTTCCAACAAAGAAAAGAACTCATTGACCCCCGAGGGTCCATTCCGTGGGACCCGCCACATTTATTAAATTGTCACCCGATTCATCGGTCTCCATAGGAACAATACGACGCTTGTGAGTAGGAGAATCAAACCCAGGAGGAGCCTCATCCAAAATCCCAACCCCGACTTTGCGTTTACCCATTTGGTCCCGAGGACTATTCCCCACAACCCGTAACTTGTCTACCCCCCTATCTCGATGTCTCCATCTTCTTGAAGAAATACCCTGTCCACAAGAAGAGCCCCCTTCCCCCCTATCCGCACCGTCCTGCCCAGCTACAAAAGAAGCCGCTCCTTCACCATGGCCCGCCCCTAAGACCACAATCCCCGTTTCCTTCCTACATGCCACAAGACCCTTGTCATGCCCTTCTCCTTCCAAAGACGTATCCAAAAAACAGTGAGACCTATCACCCTCAATATCCTTCCCCACCGCCTCAACTCCTTTATCATCCTCATCTTGGACTATCGAGACTTTATTAAAAATCGCAAAGACTTCCTCCTCCACCGCCTTGTCCAACCGTTTCCGTCCTTTATCCCGCTCCTTAGTCACAAAAACTATACCATTTCCCACCCTCCAACTACCATCGACAACCCCCCCTTCAAAGCCCCCTCTTCTTCTTTAACAATTTTCCACGGAGAAGCTCTAAGAGAAGGCCCAAAATTTCTTTCCGGTGTAACATCCCCTTCAACTTCCATACAATCATTCGTACCAGGACCCAAGCGGCCACAGTAGAAACATTTCTTTATTAAGCTATATGAAGCTCCTTTATAAAAGAGTTTATTTTTCTTTAACCAATTATTTTTTGAAGAGTGTCCATACGTGAGAGATTAAAATAAACAAGAAAATACTTTGCTCTAAAAATTGCTAATAACTATAATATTTTCTTGTGCAACACTTTAATTTTATCCTTAGAGAATATGGCCTTTGTAATGTGTTTTTGAGTGAATTATTCTAACTAGACATGGGGAAGTCTAGGGGAGAAGAGAGAAACTTCAGGTGAAGCAAGAGAAGAAGAGAGAGATGGAGAAGGAGAAGGAGAAGGAGAAGTTGGCCTAGTGTGTTCATTGTTTTATGTAATTGTAACTAATTGCCTAAACGTAGTAAGAGAATTTTGAAATCCGAGGGTCGTGGTTTTTTCTTCTATTTAGTACTAGAAGGTTTCCATGTAAAATTGTGTTGTCTCCTTTGTCTTTTTCACATTAAGTTTAGTTTTTAATTCGGCAAAAATACTTAAACTTGTAAAACAACAAATCACGCCCCCTCTTGTTGTCGTTCACCATCTCTAAACGTTTCTACAAGCACTCCAATGGCACTAACTATCCTACTCGAAGCTTCTTTCCCCCAACAATGACGAGGTAAACTAACTACTCTTACCCAAACAAGAATAACTCTTGGAAATTCTGACTGAACGTGAAATTTTATACTCTATTTCCTCACTACTATAAGGGCTCTACCAAAGAAGTAAGTGCCTCGCTATAGGATGTCGTTACAATCATTTTCAGAAGTGAACTACAAAATATAATGTCCATTGTCATGTGTATGAGTTGTAGGCATTTAGTCATGACCCCATTTCTTTCAAATGAATCCTCGAATCACATCAATCGGGGTATTTTCACCAACAACGTACATAGAACACCATAGCTCTTTCCCAAACATACACTAGATCTTCTAAGTCATAGATATCTATTTTCACAACTTGATTGTCATTTTCTAGTAAAGGTGGGATAAATTCTAATGTCATACCTTTGTTTGAAGTCGATGTGCTCACCTTGTCCACCAAGCTAAGAGACCACATGTGCAGTTGGAATAGCTCCTTGTGCGTGAACTATTTTATTATTCCCTTTAATTACTGCGTATTGGTCTCCAATCTCCCGGAACTGCTCTTGGTACTCCCATTTATCTTCAAAGGCATTATTCCTTTAAATTTCATGGTTATCTTCCATTTGAATCCCCTCCCTTCTTCAATAAGAGGTTTTGTTGTTGGAGAATTTGTTTCTTGATTTCTTCAATATCCCTGTGTGTTACTGTTGTTATGGCTGTTGTGAGCTTTCAATCAATGTTGTGTCTCCACCGGTGAGGGAACGACATCTTTTTTAGTCAGGTTGCTCTGTATCTTCTGAAGCTGAACCCCCCAGTTTCGCCTCTGCTTCTCCCTCCCCGTATACTTACCGATCTATGGGAATAGAAGTTGTCCTTAGATGCAGCTACCCTCCGGTGACCCAAACGGCTAATAGCCCATGTGAATCTCTAATGAGTTTCTCACTAAAGTTTTACAATGAAAGATAACAATATGTTTTTTGAGATGTTTATAACAAAGTCTATAAGCCAAGCTACAGTATATACATATAAAGGATAACTGAGGCAATTCGATATCAATTCTGCCATTGTTCTTATGACCTAAGTTTGTCGATATTTTTATTTTTGTTTGTCATTTTTACTTTATAATATTTTCATGATCATCATTATACGTAGTATATCCCATCCATTAAAATACTATAAGCGGGATCAAGGAAGAAAGATGGCAACTCATACCTATAAAGAAGCGTATGATCAGAGAGTATCTCCACTCGAAAAAGATCAAGAGAAATTCTTGCAATGAGAGAAAATTAATGGGAAATTATCAATGGTGTCCCTGTGTTTTGGCCTTTTATCAATGATCTACAATCTTTTTTTTTTCCAATAGCACCCCTGAGGTTCAGTCTAAGTAACAACCGTGACACTTTTGGTATTTTTTCTGTTATGTTGACGTTAAGTATGATTTTTAACTCAACCATGGTTACTTTATGATGTTTATATACCATGTGTTTGCTGCTTCTTCATTTTCATTTCAGAAACACGATAATCCTTCTTCTCCCTTAGCTTCTTCCTTCTCCTTCAATGGCTACCTCATCCAAGAACTCTTCTTTTTGCGGCAAGGTATACTCTGGTACTTCCAAAAGACACCAGGCAATCCCTAGGGTTGAAGCTGGTGATAGCTGGGTACGGTTGAAGAAATGCGACTGTGATCCCTCCAAATTTTATGTTGTTAGGGTTTCGGGTTCAGTGACAAATCTTGGAAGAATCTACTACAAATGCATTTCTTGTCAAGCATTCGAATGGGGATATTCTTATGATTTGAAGGAAAATCTTCATGAAGCTACACTTGCAGATGCTCAAGGTCCTGCTCCTGATGCCATGAATATGGAAGAATTAAGGTAACTGAAAGCTACTGTTTTAGGGTTGTGTGAAAAGGTTGATGGAATAGTTAGGGTTGCTGATTTCATGAAGTATACTGTAATGATTTTGTTGTTATTGTTGGTTGTGGCTTTTATTAAGCCCTAAATTATGTATCTTTTTCAATTAGGGCTATTATTAAGCCCTAAATTAAGTACTATTGTATGATGTTATTATTAAGCAATGAAATGAAATGGGTGTTTAGTAAACACATGTCTTCATAAATATTACTTCTTTCTTCTTACAAAAGTTAGATAATTTGCACACAAAGTTTAAGTTCATACAAAAGTTAGATAATTTGCATACAAAAGTTTAAGTTCCAAAAGCTACAGTAATTACATAATAGTATTCAAATGTGGACTTTGCCCTTTCCCTTCTGTGAGCCCTTCGACTTTGGCACTGATTTCTTCTTATTCACCTTCGATGTTGATGCTTCATCAGGCTGTTTTTGTAGCCTTTGCTTCTTAGTTGCCCCTCCTTTGCAAGTGGACTTGTTGTGTCCAAATTCCCCACATTTTCCACATGTCACTGTCTTGCTACGTTTTCCCTTCCTCTCTTCATCATCAGCTCGCCTTCTGTTTCTACAAGGCCTTCCAACCCCTCTTTTAATGATAGGTGGCAGTATGGAAGGAGATTCTAAAGCTGGCCACTTGTCATGATCAGGAATAGGCTTAATGCTTTCACCATAAGCCAGCTTGTATCTTTCAACGGAGTAACATTCATGCACAAAGGAATGTGGATCTAGACCCTCATGTAGTATAGCACGCATTGCATGCTTACAAGGTATGCGTGTGAGTTGCCACACATTGCAAAGGTATAGCCCCAAACATGTATGCTCAGAATTATGAATTTTTTTGATTGCCCAAGTAATACCATCAGGTAAAATAGATGCATGTAACCTCCAATCACAATTAGCATCACTACATCTAGTTGTATACCTATGCTTATCAGACTTATCAATAACCATAGAAAACCCAGACTGAATGCAATAATTCCTTATTACATCTTTCATGTGTTGCCTGTCAGTAAACAGTTGCCACTCTCTAATTTGTATGTTGCCAAATGTACTATCTTAAATAATTGTCCATTCCTATACAACTTATTCAAATAACTATCAAATGTATCACAATGATCATCCCATACTGGACCATCATAAGGATCAAATGAATCATCAACAACATCAATATCATCAACTTCAATCTCTTCATCACTATCAATCAATGACACACTCTCACTGTCACTTGTGTGCACTGACATGGATGGAATAAAGGATTCATCATCACTTTCTGAAGGTATGTGTCCTGAAGTAGATGCAACACATTCTTTTTCTTTACTCAATTCAACTAGCCTTGGAGACCTTCTAGTAACCACTTGCTTTATACCCTTCCTCCTCATAGTACTGTTAGGAATTCTTTTGGTTATAGGTGCCTTTGGTGTTTTGGTTGGGGTTTTCCTAGATTTAGTTGTCACTGGTTTTTTGGGTGATTTAACTGGGGTTCTTTTGGTTGATTTCTTGGGTGATTTAACTGGGGTTGTTTTAGTTGGGATTCTCTCAATGTTACCCTCCTCATTCTCCTCATGAACTTCATTCATCTCATTCAAGAACTCCACGTTTTCAAGTATCACATCATTGATGTCACCAGGAGATGGTGGACTCTCCAATACAATGGTCTCCACAGGTTTCTTCCTAGGTCTTAGGACAGGCAATTTGGGTCTCCAATAACCCTTCTGTTTTTTTGGTGTCTTAGGCTTAACAATCTGTAAAGGGGTTGGAATGGGATCAACATCATCAGGCTGTGTTGGGGTTGGAAGGGGGTCAGGTTCAGCATGAAGTAAAGGGGTTGGAATGGGATCAACATCATCAGGCAGTAAAGGGGTTGGAATGGGATCAGGTTCAGCCGCACTCTCTTCAAATAGTGGATTTATATCATCAACATGCTCATCAACTACCACATCATCAACAACCATATCATCAACATGCTCATCAATATCATCAACTACCATTTCACCAACATGCACACCAACATGCTCATCAACATGCTCAATTACATGCTCCACAGGCTCTACAGCAGTGACGTTTATGTCATCATCAACAATTACATTCAGCTTCTCTTGGGGTAGACTAGGGGTTGGTATTATCATCACAACATCATCATCATCCCCATCATCAGATGAAACAGGTTTATTCCTAGCATTTTCAGCCTCCAACTCTTTCTTCCTTGCATTTTCCTTTAGGGTTTCCCTAAGTCTCCTAGCATTATCTAACAACACACTAGGTTTTGAGTCTCCAACTTTGATGACAATACTTTCAACTCCTCTATTCCTGCTAAACATCTCCACCAGTGTCTTGTCATCAACAATCTGAACATTTTTCTTCTTATACACATAATGCTTAGGCATCAAATGACCCATTGACTCTGCTTTGTCCCAATAGTCTCTGATCATGTCAAGCAAGTTCACTATGTCTATATCCTCAACAAAAACTTCAGTCTCAGTACCCTTATATACAAACTTCAACAACACACAGTCATCCATTTACAATCTATCAACAAAAAAACCAAAAAAAAAAACCATCAACATTCATAAATTGCACCGAAGTTTCAAAATTCAAAAAAGCCCTAATTTCTAGGGTTTACTGTTACAGATAAACAATCAGAACATCAACAAAAACCATAATTCAACAAAAAAACCCTAAAACTACCACATTTAACGAACAAAATAACCAAATTATTCTACCATTACAGTCGACATTTAGGGCACAAAACAACAAAGAACATGTAGTTGCATGTACAGAAAGAAAAGTTAGGGCAAATCGAGAACTTACCAGCGACAAATCAACAAGCACAGATGAAGAAAATCGACAACAATGGCGTCAAGCAAGGAGATGAAGATGATGATGAAGAGCAGAGAGAATGTTCGAGGAGGGAAAAACAAGAGCCAAACTCATTCAGTTAATCATATACAAACCATGGTTTGTTTTTTAAAAAACTTAACGGTAACTTAACGGAAAATCGTTAAAAGTGTCACGGCGTGAGTTAACGTCAAACCTCAGGGGTGCTATTGGAAAAAAAAAGATTGTAGACCATTGATAAAAGGCCAAAACACAGGGGCACCATTGATAATTTCCCAAAATTAATTATCTATTGCTAAATTTATAGTTCTTTTCTTTCTCAAATATTCACAAAAAATCATTCAATTTCTCAATACAATCATTAAAAATAAATTGAGTTATGTTTTTTTCACAAATTATTAAAAATATATAAATAATAGATAGATAAAGGGAGAAAAAGTATAGCAAGATAGCTAAAAAGTATGAGAGAGTCTATGATAACATTTTAAAAAATAAATATTGACATGACTTTTAAAGTTCGCGGATTGTTAAAGATGATTTTAATAGATGTACAAAGCTAGTGTGGGAACAAATTTCCCAAAAAAAGATTAAATAAGTTTAGGCTTCACATTTTCTAAAGAATTATATATATGGCAAACTTCGTAGACTTCAGTTTGAATTACCTAAGTATTTTTTGCAATTAAAGGGATAATAACCCTGGAGCTAAAATTATGGAAACTTATTAATTATTTAATAAATATTATCCGAACAAAGTTCAATTGTATACGAGAGAGACATTAACATACCTCCTAAATATATGTAAATCCACATATAATTTAAATTGTTAATCAATAAATAAAAACAACATTGAATGGAAACTTATTAATTATTTAATAAATATTATCCGAACAAAGTTCAATTGTATACGAGAGAGACATTAACATACCTCCTAAATATATGTAAATCCACATATAATTTAAATTGTTAATCAATAAATAAAAACAACATTGAATTATATTCAAAAAATTGTTTACACCTTATTATTCAAATCTCCTCCTCCAAATTAAATTAGAAAATTTATAAAGAAAAAGAGGAGGAGGAAGAAATTTAATACGATGGACCACTTTTGGTCACCAAATGAGTATGGTGGCGACCGGAGAATTAAGTTTAATGGGATCAATCAAGAAACGGCAGTTGATCAAATGTACGTTGCAAGATCTCGAGGGAAACCTCCTTCTAGAAGAATTGTATGCAAGAAAGATCGTAAATCATCCTCAAATAAGTCAGCGTCTTTGGTATTTTCATGGTATAATAATTCAGAACAAAAGAGAAAAAGGAGAATGACAAAGTATAAGATATATGCCATGGAAGGTAAGGTTAAGAAGTCCTTTAAAAAATGTTATAATTGGATTAAAAAACAATGCTTTCATATTGTACATGGCTATTATTGAATAAAAGGGCTAGAATGTATATTATATTAACTATGAAAAAATGAATTAATTCATAATTTTATATATTTTTTATATTGTATCTATAATCAACCATGTATCCATGCACAATTAGGGGTGTAAGTAATTTGGTGAAAAACTTTTCACCGAACACCAAAGCAAACCAAATCGAATATGTAATTTGGTTTGATTTGGACTGAATTTTAATTATAATTTGTGTTCAGTTTGGACTCGGTCTAGGGTCCAATATAGCCGAAAAATCGAAAAAACCGAAATCTTAAAGGCATGTTATATCTTCCATTTTATTAGTTTGAATTTTTTTGCCCTTATTTTTAGATTTTTGTTTAAAGTTTTTTACTTGTACAAATTAAAACCCCTAAATTTATTAATATCTATTTAGGAGCTTTAGAAAGAATAAGTTTGAAACAATACATGCAAATTTGATTTTCACTGCAAAATATACAATTCATCGCAATCCGGTCTATTCGGTTCAATTTGGATTGTTTTAAAATCTAGTTCAGTTCAATTTGGATTATAATTATTATTATTTGGATTTGTATCGAATCCAAACGAAAAACCAAACTTTCAACCCTATGTACAACTGTACAAGATCGCGTTTTAGACCAAGGTTTGTTAATATTTAATATAAATATTTAATATATTTATATTAAAAATAGAAAATTTGAAACAAATAAGCAATTTAATATAAAAAAAAAAACTGAAAATAGCCATTGTTTGTAAATATTTCCCAAAATAAGCACTTTTTACCTAATGCTAAGGTTTGGTATTTGTTCGCACTTATTAACAGCGGCCCATTACTAAACTGAGTCAAAAGAAGTAAGCTCCGTAATCGGCCGCTCTTAGTAACAGCGACCGATTACAAAGCTGACTTTTATTGACCCAGTTTAATAACAACGGCGCGCTATTACTAAGAGTGGTCGATTGCGGAGCAGACTTTTTTGACTCAGTTTAGTAGTGGGCCGCTGTTACTAAGTGCGACCAAATATCAAACCATAGCTTTGGGTAAAAAGTGCTTATTTTGCGAAATATTTACAAACAATGACTATTTTCAGATTTTTCGACATTAAATTGCTTATTTGTTTCAAATTTTCAAAAAAATACTGGCTTGAGCCAGTTTCTTTAATTCTTATGCTTACATTTTCACACATTTTTTTTATTCCTACAAGTTAATTGTCTTTATTGTTTTTTAATTTTTGTATGATTATTCTAAATTGTTCATTTAATGGGACCGAGAAAATGAGAAACTTCCCTTTAAGATTACCTTTCATTTTGATACTTAGTTCCACATGAAAATCTCCATTTTAATCATCAATGTATTATTCTTATCTAACAACTCATGCAAACTTCTATAAAAACTTTGTCAATTATATAAAAAGAATATTTATATTAATACAAGTATACTTTCTCTTTCCATATTACTTGCACCAAATCAATTTTTTCCCTATTTATCAATTGTATGATATATTTTTTGGCTTTTATACGTGAAAACTACATAATAATGTAAGATCTAATTTTATTCATCTCGTCGGATATTTTTATAATATTAAGCTTTTCTAATTTTTAATAATTAAGTATAACATTAGATCTAAACAATTCAACAAACAAATTGGATTGCACAAAAATATATTTGGTTTTAAAACAGAATAAGAGTATATTCTCCTAGAGATCATCATTTGTAGGTAGCGTGTTAAGTCCGGTCCGTCTGACTCTATCAAAAAGTTTAAATTATTGGCTAATCAAGCTTGTCATTTAGCCGAATGAAGCTCTCTTCGATCGAATCTGGAAGCATTCGGGTACACAGTAACTAAAGTCAGCAGCGTTGATTTATATGTGCTGCCTAACTTTGTATGATTTATAGGTGCTGCCAAAACTATATATATATATATATATATATATATATATATATATATATATATATATATATATATATATATATATATATATATATAAATATATATATATATATATATATATATATATATATATATATATATATATATATATATATATATATATATATAGAACCTCTCTTATTTGCGAACCGTGCGAACAAGCAATCAGTAGCGTTGAATTGCAATGGATGGCTACGATTTACACGGTCATTAATGGCAAAATTGTAAATATTGCAAAATGAAAATTTTAGGGTTTTGTTCTTCAAAAATCTTTCTCTCTCTTCCGAAATCGTTTCTCTCTCTTCCGAAAACAATTCTCGCGATTCACCTGGAATTTCAAGTGAGATTACACCTGCGATTTCACCTGGGATCGGCTACAATCAAAAAAACTACTACAAATCAGCAAAAAGGTAAGAAGAAATTAATAAAATCGAGTTCTTTCCTAAATCAATTGATAATAACTTGCTTTTTTTTTATGGGATATTCTACCTGGTAAGCACCAGGTATAACAAAATTCACAAAATAGCTAATCTTATTTGCAATTCTACCAAATAGCACTCAAGTTATGCAAAATGATCTGCCGTAGCTTTTTTACCCAAAAAACGTTTGAAATTCGTTAAGTCGTGAAATTACCTAATTACCCCTGTTTTATTTCTTAAATAAAGGGTCTTCTTCCTGGTTTGTATTCTCTTTTCATTTGAATCCTCCATTGTCAAAGCTTGAAGGATTATCACTAAATCCTATCCCTGCTGAAAATCCTCTTTTGCTTTGATGTCAGTTCATCAACTGAAAATCCTATCCCTGCAGGTATCGTGAATGGGGATGGCAGATATTTGAAGCATTTGAGAAATATACCAAGGTTGATTCTGGTGGGTATACTTCTCTTGATGATGTGACTTCAATTCCTCCTCATAGAAGAGATAAAATGGAGACGTTTTTCTTGATAAAACATTATTTCTTCCACAAAGCAATATAATGAATTTGAACTTGTTCATCATCATATGGAGCAATTGATGCAAATTTTATCAACCCATTTGTCTTAAGATTCAATATTAGCCTTCCTATACACTGTGCAAAAATATTTGGATCACCCTTAAAATGTTCATAATCTATGTCAATACCATCATGATGATTTGATTTGATCAAATGGGTTAAGGATGAAACCGCATTTTTGACCCATGAATCTATTGAAACGGGTTGAAAATAAGCTGGGTTACCGAATATACTATCACCTCCTAAGCTTACTCCTACTCTTACATTTGGGTGTTTATGTTTCAGGCTAGAAATTTGGGATGGTGAAAGGTTTTTAGAGTCCCAAAAGATGTTAAATTTCCCATTTGTGGGTGTTGGGGAAGAAGTTGAATTTGTGTAGTCAATTGCAAAGGAAAGAATGAAATGAAATTGAACATTTGGGTTGATGGATACATCTTGAAATTTTACATTTAAGAACTCTGCTCCTATGTATTCTCTAAAGAGGTTTGAGTTTTGTGCCATGGAGATTGTGATGAAGAGGAAGCTTTGACAATGGAGGATTCAAAAGAAAAGAGAATACAAACCAGGAAGAAGACCCTTTATTTAAGAAATAAAACAGGGGTAATTAGGTAATTTCACGACTTAACGGATTTCAAACGTTTTTTGGGTAAAAAAGCTACGGCAGATCATTTTGCATAACTTGAGTGCTATTTGGTAGAATTGCAAATAAGATTAGCTATTTTGTGAATTTTGTTATACCTGGTGCTTACCAGGTAGAATATCCCTTTTTTTTATTTTCTATGCGCAGTTCAAGAAGGTATTGGCCATTTTAACTACGATTGAGCTACAATTTTCAACAATATTCGTCTACAAAAATGGTGAATCTTTTAGTCCTATTACTCTTATTTGTTGCAATTTTTAAAATTTTAAATTTTTTTCTAGGGTTTTCATCAATACAGTAGTCATTTTAAAAGAACAAATCTTTTAGTCTTATTTGTTAATTTTTGTTTATTTTAATGTTGCTATATGATGTATAGTTGTTTAATTCATTCAAAAAATATTGTTACTGTTATTTTTTCTAAATGTTCAACAATGAGTGTTGTGAAAATGAGTGTTGTATAAATGATATACCAATTAGTGTTATTTTTCGAAATATAAAAGTTTCTTTTTATTAAAATTTAGTGTAATTCTCTTTTTCAAGTTCAATTAGAAGAAATTGATGAATTAGTTATAAATGATGCTAGTTCATCAACATGTAAGCTAATATCTGATTTATGTTTAGCCCTACATGGGGAACCAAAATCAGTAATTCCTCACTGTGAAGCTAAGTTACTTCCTGAAGTAAATATGATATTTGATACATTAGATGATGGCTTTTGTTGTTATAAGAATTATGCAAATGCTTGTTATATTATGAACATTTATTCTTATCGATAGTCGATACTACATAAATGATTTTAAAGCGTGAAAAAATTGAAATGTATTGGTCTTTAAATACAGCCCAACAAAAAAAATGTTTTTCAAATTCAACCTAATAAGAAAAATTAGTCCTACAATAATTACAATAAACAAATTCTTAGTTCCCTAAAATTACATGAATATAAATATTACATAAATAAAGTCCTCAATTCTTTATGCTCAACATAAGCTATCCTCCACGTCATACACTCAATAAACACATATTGTACATTGCTTAAAATACATGATTGATAAAAGAGTGAAAAGCTTATTATTGAGTTGTGTTTTGATTTCAACCTTGTATAAGCTTCAACAGAAGCAATTCTAATGATTGAGCGTTCATCAATGGCTAAATCATTGCTTTAACAATTAGAAATTAACCAGAAAAAAAAATTATGACCAAAAGTGAAATTACCTGATACGATTAAAATTTGGAAGCGTTCGTCAATGGCAGCCATGACGAAGGGACGAAGGCACGAAGCGTTTGTGAATGGAAGATACGATGAAGCTTTCACCAATGGCAGATACAATTGAAATTTGGAAGGGATGAAGGCAGGAAGTTACATCTTACATGGTTGTCGGGCTGCGACTTACTCCTGCGGGAAGCACGAAAATTAGGCCAGAAATGTGAAGTATCAATTAGGTTTAGTTTTTAATTTTTTACTCTTATGTGAAAAATAATGAAGGGCTAAGATTGAAAAGGTTGAAACCATTTTAAAATCAATGGTTGAAAATTCAAAATTCATGTGGAATCCATAGTTGTATGTCATTGGGCATTGAAAGTTTATGTGATGAAGTGGACATTATTAATACCATTCATTCATCAAAATTAATAAGATTATTTAGATTTATGAGTTATTACATAACTAATATATAAACTAATTAAATAATTTATTTTTTAAATAAATAAAATTTGAATTAAAATAAAATTTTAATTTGTTATTTGTGATTTATTTTCATTTAATTCACAATAATAGACAAGTTACAATTGAATCTTTAATATACTATCGATTAAGTATCTAATTGATAATCTTATAGACTAATAGTTTAATTTAGCTTTAGGTTTCATTTTACTTAAATAACTTTAAAACTATGTAAGACTGTAAGTCTTTAATAGTCTAATCGATTGTTTTGATTAATTTCGTTCATTCAACTTGATCAAACTTATAATATTCAATCTCATTTACTTCCTCCCTTTCACTATACTTGTTACATTTAACTTTTTACACATTTTAATATGTTAATCCCTCCGCTCTTATATGTGTGTCCTATTTCAGGATTTCACACATATTAAGATACTGGGAATAATTTAATGATTGTATTGGTATTATGAGAGAGAAAATATAAATTAATTAAAGATAAAGAAAAACAAAAACAAAAAAATTAATCTTGTCATTACTAAGAGAGAGAAACGGTTATATACAAACCAAAACAGAAATTCTGTTTTTGGTATACAATGGGGAGTTTCCATTTTAAGAAAGTTTTGGAGGTAAATCCAATTTTAGGAGGGAAATGTCTAAAATCTAAAAAATAACCCTTACATTCCATTGGGCAATTACAATAAACATGGATTAATAATTTAAGACAATCTAATCAAGGAATGGAATTCAATTGACTATACAAATTCTGATCCAAAACAGCAGCTCAATTTGATCAAGGAATGGTATAAAAACAGTAGCTAAGTAATGGAAATTTCATTCCAAAAAAAAGCTTAACGGTTGCTTCATAGTAGTTCATCCAAAACAGAACCTCAATTTGATCAGTAGCTTCACAGTAGTAAGAGTATCAGTAGCTTCACAAAGTCAGTAGCTTCATAGCCATCACAAAAACTCAAAGAGTTTACCTCAACCACAAAGTCAGTAGCTTCACAGCCTTACCAAAATCAGTAGCTTCACAGCCATCACAAAATCAGTAACTTCACCCATATAAAATTAGTAGCTTCACCCAAAAAAATCATCATCATTGGCTAAGTAATGGCCTCAAGAAGTGAAGACGATATCGAGGGAGCATGGTACTTCGGATCAAGTCAATATGATCCTCAATCAAGCCTAGAATCAGAGCAACAACCACCACATATTGTTGAGCAACATGAGGAACAAGAAGATTACCATAATCCAAGGCTTAGCAATGAAATGCGACATCTTATATTTCAAAAATATGGTTATCATCATGGCATAGGGCAATGCAATCAATAGAACCAAACAAACCATACATGGTAGAGTCTAAATTCAAGAATTGTGGAAGAAAACGGGTTGTTGTGCCTCCAAACGTTCTTGAGTCAAGACCGATAAGGGAACAAACATGTATAAGGGATGTAGCACAATGTTTAGACTTGGCACCATCAACCGTTTGGAGGCTAATCAAAAGAGGAGAAATAAAAGCACATTCAAATCCTCTTCACCCTTGTTTAACCGATGCCAATAAGGTTAGAAGGGTGGAGTGAATATTGAGTCTCATTCAAGAGGATAGAATTCAAAGGCATCCAATTTACAAGGGTATGTTTGATTTTATTCACATTGATGAGAAGTGGTTCTACCTAACCAAAAAACTCAAAGAGTTTACCTTGCACACAAAGAAAAGATCCCGTATAAGACAGCAAAATCATTCAAGTTCATGCCGAAGGCAATGTTCTTAGGGGCAGTTGCTATGCTAGATGGAACACACATGGGCAATGCATTTTTGATGGGAAAATAGGGATTTTTCCCTTCATTAATTGGGTGGCAGCCCAAAGGGATTCAAAAAATAGGCCAGCGGGATCGATAGAAATCAAGCCAACAGAATCCGTCACACAAGAAGTATATAGAAACATGCTCATACAAAATCTCATTCCGGCCATACTAAGAAAGTGGCCAAGAGAAGGGCCATCGGTCATTTTCATCTAACAAGACAATGTTAGAGTCCACATAACAAACGACGATCCAGTTTGGCAACAACACAATGTAACAAGGAGGGCTTACACTCATATTAACACAACAACCACCTAATAGTCCAGATTGTAACATCTTAGACTTGGGATTCTTTAGAAGCAATCAATCATTGATGCACAAGAAGATGCCTAAGAATATGACTGAGTTGATTGGTGTCGTTCTTCGTATGATGAACTTCATCCAAAGACATTAACAAATGTCTGGATTTCATTGCAACATCACTTGAATGAAATTTTGAAGTTCAAGGGAAGAAACGACTATGTACAACCGCATTTGGGCAAGAAAGTTGAAGAAGATAATGGCCGCCTAAGAATTCAAGTTTGAATTCCAACACAACTAGTTAAGGAATCGGTTGCGTTTGTGAATCCTACCATGAATCCTCAAGCATCACAAACACAACAAGAGAATGAAGATGTGGCACAATCCTCAAATTCAATGCAAGAAGCTTATGATCAAGCATTAGAAGAGACACAAGGGTAATTATTTTTTGGGATATTCTACATGGTAAGCACCAGGTATAGTGAAATTCACAAACTAGCTATTCTTGTTTTCGATTCTACATGGTAAGCACCAGGTTAAGGAAAACTAACTGTCGTAGCTATATTAGGTCAAAAACGTTAAAAAACCGTTAAGTTGTGAAATTACTAAATTGTCCTTGTTTATTCTCCATCATCTTCTTCCTTTTAACTTCTTCCTTCACCATTAATTCACCTTCCTTCACCATTAATATATCTTTATTTACTTAATTTCATTATTCTCTCCTTTGAATATTACTATTACTTCTTCCTTTCTAGTCACATTACTCTGACCAGTGCAAAATTGCTCCACCTGCCACAATACTAAGCAAGAAGTTCTTCAAAGAAGGTGCTAACTCTGCTGCTTGTGCCACATCTGGAGTCATCATGGACACTGTAAGAGCTGCTGCAGTCATCCCAGTTACAACTTTCTCCTTCAATGAAGCTTGGACTTTAAGGCCCATGGATTTGGGCTTCTGACCCATTAATGAAGCCCTTTGTGGGATGACAGGTAATGGTCAGAGTAATGTGACTTGAAAGGAAGAAGTAATAGTAATATTTAAAGGAGAGAATAATGAAATTAAGTAAATAAAGATATATTAATGGTGAAGGAAGGTGAATTAATGGTGAAGGAAGAAGTTAAAAGGAAGAAGATGATGGAGAATAAACAAGGGCAATTTAGTAATTTCACAACTTAACGGTTTTTTAACGTTTTTGACCTAATATAGCTACGGCAGTTAGTTTCCCTTAACCTGGTGCTTACCATGTAAAATCGAAAACAAGAATAGCTAGTTTGTGAATTTCACTATACCTGGTGCTTACCATGTAGAATATCCCTTATTTTTTTTTAACTTATAACTCAACCCCTCAGTGTATGTTTTGTAAAATCATCATTAAAATTTTTGATTTAACAATGTTAGGAGCAACATTTTGAAACAAACTATATATGAAGTCAAAAGATTCATGTACATGAGAATTTATGGCTCATTTTGGTAGTAAATCAAGTTAAAAAATGCCCCCTGTTTCATCATAGAGGTTCTTAAACCTCTCAGATTGTGTATGATCATCATTTTAAAAGAAAGCCATTAACCATGCATAAAACACTACGATTTCAAACTGTTTTTTCAAAAGCTACTCAACTACGATGTTAAAATCAATTTTTCAGAGTTATTAAAATCATCATTGGGGTATCATCATTCAAAAGAAGGAACAAAATCAATAATAGATTATCAGAACATGAACAAAACAGAACATGAACAAAACCCCAAATCAGAACATGAACAAAATTATCAGAACATGAACAAAACAGAACACATGAACAAAACCCCAAATCAGAACAAGAAGAAAACAGAACATGAACAAAACCCTAAATCAGAACATGAACAAAACCCTAAATCAGAACATGAACAAAACAGAACATGAACAAAACCCTAAATCAAAACATGAAAAACCCTAAACGAAGATCATCATCATCAATCAAAACAAACATCGTCATAAAAAAAAAACCCAAAATATTTCCAGCAACAAACAAATCCAGAAGTCACCCAAAATGTTCAATTACAACCTAAATCCCAAAGTTTCTTTTATCCTCAACTATTTAAAACGAAATTTAACATAAACTTAAACAAATGGGTCTTACAATCAACGACGGCGTTTTTTAGGGTTTAGTTTTGCCCTAGCAGAAATTACTTCTTCTGGAGTGTCAGGAACAACCTTAACATCATCATCTTCAACAGGAGGAGTTTGAGGAGGCGCTTTTGATGGAGAATCAAACACGAATTTAATTTTCACCGGTGGATCTCCACGCATTTTTGAACAAGCATCATCTTCAAGAACTTTTTGATAAGCCTCAAGTTCTTTTTTAGACCATCTTAATATCTCATTCGAGTAAGAGTGTGACAAGCCATGGATGGAACAAGAACACAACTCACCATATTCACAAAGACCATCATACAAATAACTAGGAATTGTTGATGAACTTGAAGAGGTTTTCTTATCCATCACTAAACCCAGAAAACGTCAATGGTAACCTCAAGAACAGGGAACGATTTTCAAGACAAGTGCCAAAAATCACAAAACTTACCTCAAATTGTAGAGAAAAAGAGGATCTATATTTTAGTCCAAAAAATGGAACCGAAAATAGGGTTAAAACAGGGGGCAAAGCTTAAAAAGCTCAATGAAAATGGAGTTTCAGAAGAGAGAGAGAGAGAGAGAGAGAGAGAGAGAGAGAGAGAGAAAGAGAGAGAGAGAGTTACTGAGAAATGAGAGAGAAACGCAAAAAAAGAGAGAAGCAATTATGAGCGGTTTCAGCGAGGCAATAGATTCGACGAAAATAGGATATTAGAAGAGAGAGAGAGAGAGAGTGAAAAGAGGGTATCAAAACTTTCCATTTTAGAAAATGGGACAAACATATGAAACTACTCGTTATAGTAATGTGGACAATAAAAAAAAAAAGAACGGAGGGAGTATTTTGTTTATTTATATGTTGAAATATACAAAACAAAAAAGTTAGTGTTATGAAATTATGCGATTAGACGATTCAAATAAGATCTCACTTGACTATATTTTTACTTACACATTAGTTGTAATGTATAAAATAAGCTTAAACGATGAATAGTGTACATAATCGAAATATAGCGAGTATTTCAGAACGGAGGAAGTATAATATAATGACAAAGCTTTAAGTCTATATTAGACATGTTCTAATAAAATCTTTAATAAACGATCAATTAAGTATTTAATTGATTAATATTAATTTATTTTTTTTGAGATAATTGATTAATATTAATAAATATATAATACTATATTTCTAATAGTTTATATTAGTTGGTTTTAGGTTTCATTATACTCAAATAACTACAAAACTATGTAAGACTTTTGATAAGTTCATTGTTTCAATTTGATTAAACTTACAATATTCATTTTCGTTTACTATGTAATTAGTCACTCACATAGTTAGATGTCAAGTTTGCAAATTGGGTTTGAATGAAATTATTTTTATATAAAGTTAAAAATTTTCAAAATACAAAAATGCCTTAAATCAAAATTTGAGTCGGATGTTGAGTCGACTCCAGTCAAGTCGGAGTCGGGTCGAGTCACAGTCAGAGTTAGAGTTGGAGTAGGAGTCGGTAGGATTATCGGATTTTTTATGAGGTCCACCTCCGGTCTGGCTCTAAATCGGACTCGGATTATATAATCGAATTCGGAGTCGGATGTTTTCCCCCTCGGACTTGAATCGGATTAAATCCTCGGATCGAATCGGATCAGGGGTGGATTCGGACTGAATTGCCATCCCTTTAAGCCAGTTTGCCAACAGCAACTAGGTTCCAAGTTTCAATGTCTCTAAGACTCCTTCTTTCTTGGGGGAACAAATTTTCTTCCAGCTAAAGTTACCCGAGGACGGGTTGTTAGCCTAAGCATGCCACAGGTAGGAACATAAAATGAGATTCACTTTTCAAATGACTGCTTTAGGAATAATGAACATTATACGCCAGTAGGAACTTATACTCATGAGGAAAGAGAAGAAGAGCTAGACCCCTGCAGCATAAGAAAGCATTTTACCATACCGCGTGTGGATACGAGCTGTCATTTTATCAATAAGAACATCGCAGTCAGCGACAGAATTCCTTTTAGAGGTTAGCGGGACTTCTAGATATCTGAAGGGGAGGGAGCCAAGGGGAAGGTTGACTTCCTGAGCAATCTTCTGCGCTCCATAGGGATACCAGCCAAATAAATGGCAGATTTAGAGATGTTAGCACATACACCAGAAGAAGCGGAAAAAGACTTCAAACCATTTAGTTGAGTTGATTTAAGACCACCCCTACAAAACAGCATGAGATCAACAGCATGAGCCAGTGACCGTTAGTATGCGGGAGAGATACTCCATACCAATGACAAACAACAGGGGGGACATCGGGTCACCATGCCTCAGGCCTCTCCTAAGCTTAATAGTCTCTGAAGGCCTACAATTGAGCATGATGGAATAGTGTGTGGAGTTAAGACATACCACAATCACCTTTATGAGCTGTCAGGGAAAGTTGAGAGTAATAAGCATATCATGGAGAAAAGACCACTCCATAGTATCATAAGCTTTCCTTAGGTGGACCTTGATAAGGAAGCTGGGGTAGCAGCCTTTCCTCGAGTAGTGTTCACTAGGTCTTGACATAGAAGGATGTTGTGACTAATAAGGCAGCCTGCCACAAAAGCACCTTGGGTCTGATTATGATGATCTTACCCAGAACCAATTTGAGCCTCGAACACACGAGCTTTGAAATACACTATTATAGAGTGTGACAGCATGAGATGGGTCTAAAGTCCCCTAGATTGGAAGGGCAAGGGACTTTAGAAATCAAGGTAATGGATGTATTGTTACAGCTCCTAAGAAGTCTTCCATTATCAAAGAATTCATGTATGGCATTGTCTACATCATGTCCCACAATAGACCAAGTAGATTTATAGAATTTTCTATTGAATTCGTCTGGGCCAGGAGCCTTATTCTCCTCAATACCCCACATAACCTCTTTTATCTATGCAGGAGTGAAGTGAAGATCAAGCAGAGGCCATTCATCGTTTGTAAGGACAGGGCCAGCGTTGATGATTTGAATGTTCAAACGTTTCCTATCCACCCTTTTGGAGCCAAGAAGATCAGAGAAGTAATTATGGAAAGCTTTGAAGATACCTTTAGGGTTAGTAATGGGTTTCCCCTCAATCTGAATCGTATTGATCTGGTGCTGGATATGCCCATGCCTAATGCTTCTGTGAAAGAACTGTGTCTTGACATCCCCATATTTGATCCAGTTAATCATAGCCCATTGTTGCATATAGGAGGCGTAGTTAGCTTTGGTTAACTATAGGATCTGAGCCTTATTCTTCTCCAATGTAGCTAAGTTAGTATTAGTGGGATTAGCATGAAGCATGTCCTAAGCTCTATGATATTCCTGTTCAACCAAAAGTATCGAGGCTTGTAGAGGTAAGTGGAATTTCTTTCTGACAACAAGCTTTAGGGCGTTTAACTTTTGTTGGATTTGAAAGCTTAGGCAGCCCACAACGTTAGTGCTCCAAATATCATAAACAACATCAAGAAAGTTGTCATTGTTAGCCTAAAAATAATAGAACTTAAACGAGCTTCTAATGCGTACCTGAGTATAGAATTGCACTAGGATAGATGCTCAATGTTACCTTCAAGGAGGAAAGTGACTTCAGCAGTAAGATACTCCTGGTACCAGGGGTCATCGTAGAGAGCTCGATCTATTTTACTAAAGACATGCTTGTTGTCGTCCTGCTTATTATTCCAAGTGTAGAAGCGACCTCTACTTTTCATGTCATAGAGATCACAAGCAGTTATACATTCGCTAAGTGCGTTAATTTCAGAAAGTCTAACTGTCTGCCACACACGCTCATTGAGATTAGTCACACAGTTAAAGTCCCCAAGAACTATCCAGGGACCATGGCGAGGTAGCGTTTTTAGGTGAAGAAGCATCTCAAGTCTTGAGTGTTTGTTTGTTGCACCATAGACAAAGGTACAGAAGAATAGCGTACTAATAGTAGGTTTTACCTCTATATGAATCAGTTGGTCACTGCACTCTAAGATGTTTACTGACATAGCCTCCTGTTTCCAACCAACAATAATACGACCACTAGAATTACAAGATACGTTGTGCGAAAAACACCGACTCGGACATAAACGTTTGTAAAATTGGCCAAGACCTTTTTTGCTTCACCTTCATCTGAAGGTGGCCAAACATGCTAATGTTGTTGTAGGAGAGGAAGTGGGCCAGCTCTCGTTGTTTGCTGGCCATGTTTAGCCCCCGAACATTCTAAGCGAGGACGATGGGATGAAGTTCCTAATACTGTTTGTTTAGCAGACCCGATTTTAGGATTAAAGATCTCATTATCTAACGCAACAAAAGCCATTAGATGTATCTAGACGTGTTGCATTAGTACCTGCATCATGTGTAGGCTCACTCCTTTTGCCTTTGGATCTGGCTTAAACCACCTAAAAACCCTCTTCATCAATTTGTGGATTAGTTTTCCCTGCATTGCTTTCAGGGACCCATTTTTGTATAGTGCCAGCTTTGTAGGAGCTTTTCGAGTGTCCTAATTGCACAATGTGTAGGCTTCCAATCATATTCCACACTTACCATAACCAGCTTATTCGTCTTCATTTGTAAAAGAAATTGTGTCATAGAACGGGCCAGTGGTATTCGACTCTACCAGAACACAGGCATATTGCACTCGGTCCTTATTGAGAGTAGCTTTGTTCAATCTAATAACAGATCCTAGCATACCTGCTGTGAAACGCAAACAATGTTCCCCCCAATAATGCAAACCAAGCCCAGGGAATTTCACCCATACAGGGATTGATGTAAGACTTTCCTTCTCATAGGACATGTTCTTAGTCCAAGGACGAACAACAAAGGGTTTCCTGTCAAGGAGACTACCGTTTGATTCACAAGCATTTTTCACGCCCTCTTGAGATTTAAATCGGACTATGAAAATTCCTTTGGCAACTGATCCTAGTTTATCAATATTATCCACTTTCCAAATACGTTTTACAAATCCCTCAGTAACGTGCAATGAGGGGTTTGCACCAAGAACATAGCAAATCACAGCTGATTCCCAAAACTGAAATTCATCCTCAACATCAGTATATGATATTTTAACAGGGGGAGGGTGAGATGGATTACCTGAATTGTGCTGCTCAGAGGTTGCCATTATCGATTTTCCCCTTCCTGCTGCTACGGAGGGCATTGTGTTTGTCACAGTAGCATGGCCGTGTTAGGTTCTACTTATAGAGAGTTTGTTTGGCTTCGTAGTTGCTGCATTTTGTGGACTAAGCAGATTTACCCTATGCTCTGGAACCCTAGCTACCACAGTCCTAGAGGTGGACCCTTTAAGCATCGTGGTCCAGTCCCTGTAAAGGCTCTTGTCCTGGAGGTGTCGAAGAGAGGACTTGGGACTCATAACTTCATTTTCGAAGATGGGGTCTGAGTTCCAATTTTCAGATCCGCATTCAATGGTGAAGACGATGATACAGAGTGTTTTGAAGAGATCGATGAGGAGGATAACCTTTTTTCTCACCACTTGCTTTCTAGGGCGGCCCCTTCCCCTTGCCGTGACCGGAGCACCGTAGGAGAAGCTACAAAGACCGAGAGTGAAAACCTAGTGAGGGAGAGTAGTGGCTAAAATTTTTTTTTTCTTATCATTCTTATTTTAAAATCATTTTTCACTAGCATACATGAAACAAAAATAATTAGGGTAGCTACGGGGGCCAAAACTTTTTTTTTGACATTATCTCCCTTTTGTTCGCAGTAATAATGCGAACAAACAAATTTGACCTTCTGACCATTTTTTTGTTCGATGTTGGTAACTACTAACCAAGCTAACCATAAGCTTGGACATAGAGCGCTTATATTTGAATTAAGTTTCCCAAAACTCTTTTTTTTTTTTTTTTTTGTTAATTTTGCTTATTTATTTCACATTCTCTCTTTTTTAAGCTAAACTTTTAGCCAAATTTCATAAATTTTTCACTCCAAGGAGATTTGTTTTGTTTCATGTAACTTCATATTTTAATTTGAAAACAAAGATTTAAGCCTTGTTGCCAAGAAAATATAAGAGCAATAAATTAAAGTACAGTACAGTACCATCAACACCACCTAAAATATTCAGAAGATGCTTTCTAGGGGTTGTAGTGAAATTGATGCATTTACACTGCAAGGTGTAAGCAAACGACAACAGCGTCTTGATTACCATGCATTTTAACTCCTTTGACAATTGACAGTTCTTGCTAATAATGTTTAGGGAAGCCGTGAAACTAAACTTCCATAACTGGGAAGCTCTTGCTACAAACGAATTCATCAAAAAGGCTCATTCTATCTATCAAATTTATATAAAACAGAATACAATATGAAACAAAAGTGGGGGTTATCTACGGGACCAAAATTACTCAATAGTATATATCTACAGTCACGGAAGGGCACACCCCCTGTAACGACATGTTTTCCTAGTGTGTATATGGTGTTCATATCCGTATCATTCAAAAGATTTTGATGACATACAGTCAACAAAACAATTCAACACAAGCATCTAATACAGCTCCAATCCTCAGCGCAAGCCGTAAAACATTCCACATTTGGCAAAAATGAATTTAACCAACTGGTAATAATTTCAATTTGCATTGTCATCTTCACTGTCATCATCACCATCACTACATACAGCCAAAATGGTCAAATTAGCGAGCTTACACGGTAATAATTTCAACTTGTAATTCTAAACAAATTGCTGGCACGAAAATAAGAACATAGTCACTTGTTACATCTGGACTGAGGATCAGTAAATAATATCTTCTAATCATTAAGAATGTGTTAGGACGCATGGATTACACGAAAATATGATTTTTTTTAACTCTGATTAGACATTTACAAACATACCTGTATTCAGGATATTTGGCCAACCGTCTTGCATCCAAGCCAGTTATGTATTTTTGGGCAGCTTGAACATTTTCAGGTCCTGAGTATAACGGATCAATTGAGAACATGAATGAAATATATAGAAAGATTAAACATTATTAAAAAAAACTAATTACACAAGATTTTTCTAATTCCATACGCACGACATTCCATTACCCAATGCCATTGATGGGTACTCAGTTCCCACCTAAACGGGATTTGGGAGGTAACATCATAATACTAATTACCTTTAGTCAATTGAAAGGAGTGCAGAGAACAGCGTTCTGCAGCAAGCCTCACAGGTGTACTTCCATCCTTCAGACACTCCGCCAATGCAGGACCAAAAATTGAAGCATGACACAAAAAGGCTGCAGGGTTTGTCTGCAAAACAATTTAATTGAGTCACATGAAAACGTGTAAAATTCAAGTACGTAAAAATATTTATCCAGGAATAAGTGTTCACTGCTAACCTTTGCAGAAGCTTTCAGAGCAGATAATGCCCGTCGTCTTACTTCACTTGAGTCATCACGGAGAGCAGAAACTATTGAGGATACGGTTTGCACATGCAAGGAACTAATTGATGGATCACTTTGAATTTGATATATCAGATATCTTCCTAGTGCTTTTGTTGCACTTTCACGCACTGGAAACTATATTGGTGGAAACAATATAGAAATTATCAGGATTTGGAAAAAAAAAAAAAAAAAAAAAAAAAGAAGTATTAGTTTGTGCATCTAGATGTCATTATGCACTCTATAGAAGTCTCCAACTGGTACCTTCTCATCTTTCAACATGTCTTTCAGCATAGATATAATTGATGATGAACAAGATGTTGTGTAAACTCTAGCAGGGCAGTGCCGAAGCATAGATGAGATCGTGAGAACTAAGCCATGTCTGGTGGTCCAGCTGGAAGACAAAGCTGAATTTGAAAACTCCTCAAGAAGATCTTCCAGCTGACTGTCCTCAATGTACTGTCAACAAAGTGTATTTTAAAACAACAATGGAACTATAGAGGGTACAAAGAAACAATTGTTATGTAAAGGAACCTAGCCTACAGCAATATCTTTCACTAAATACCTCAGATGTGATCCCCAATATGCTAGCAGCAGATACACGAACTTGGTCATCTTCATGATCAATAAAGGTCTTTAACAGATCACAGATACGAGTTTTAACAGAAATACTAACACTCTTTCCCGCATGTTTTACTACACCTCTCAGAGCAATTAGTACTGCTTCTCTTACACCCCCATCAGATGCCTATCAAGCAACTTTGCAGCATGAGACAAAATCAACAAGCAAATCAAGGTATACACTAATGTATAATGGGTAAAAATCACCTGCAAAGTAGACAAAAGATCACTAACTAAAGGATCAACCCTGCTGCTGAGGGCACTGAGTTTTCCAAGTGCCAAAGCAGCACTTGAACGAACAGTCCTGTAATAAAGAGTTTTTAACTTAGCTCCCAACACAAGCAATTGTAACACGAAGAGTGCAGATATTCAATCATAACTGACCTGGTGTTGTCCTGCAAACATTTGATGAAAGTTGTTTGCAGTTGTGGTAGAAAGGGTTTCAGGGCCATGCCACCCTTCTCAATTATGATGGTCAAGGTAGATAAAATTGCACTCTTAACCTGCCACGGGAATCGATCACCTATGATACGAATTAAGGGCCTGCATTCAAAATAAAAGAGGTCAGAACTGTTCTAATTCAATATTGTTTGACGTGCTCAAATCTTCTCCATAGTCCACAAATTAGAGCAACCTTATTGAGAAGGCAATCCTTGAGGGCACCTATTTTCCTTAACTACACTAAATCATGAAGAACAATCGCCTCATATAGGCCTTGTTAGTTCTTACCGAATATGAATAACAAGGTTTTTGAAGCTCACTATGTCTCTTTTTCTCTTATCAAACTTACAGGGAGATAGTATAACAGACTGTCAAGACATCATCAGTTTGTTACCAAGATCAATTAAGAACAATAGTATGTGGGCAAGCTCGAGTCAACCTCTAATTCCAATTCTTATTAATTCCAATCCCCAAAAGCTATCTCAGTATCACAAGGCTGGCTCTTTATATAGCCTAAGCCCAATAGACATATACTAAAAAAACAGCTATCCTAACAAACAAAATCAAAAGATTAACTAATGGTAAAATGTTGATAATGCCCTTAGACCCTTTGACCTAATTTATCACACACATATTAGGGCTTTTGTTAGGAGTTTGTTTGGGAAGCCATCTTGTAGCTCTTCCATAGATGTATCGCCTTATGTCTTGGATTTTAGGGTGTTCTGGTGAGTCGGGTTGTAACTCACCGTTTGGTGTATGACCTTTTTGGTCTTGGCGTTTTGTACCACTCCTTTAAGTTTGGTCTTGGTGTGTAACATCTAATATTTCCTTAATGGCTTTTTCTTTATGCCAAAGAGGTGCATCTTGATGTTCCTTTATTGTAGCTTTCTCTTCTAAGGGACTTTCTTATTAATAAAACTTCCCAATTGTCAGAAAAAAAGGTATGAAAAATTGCACATAGTAAAGGGATTTCGTCTAAAAAAGCATTTTCTACATCATTCCAATGTAGCATTTCAGAAACGCCTTAAGTGCATGTTCACCAAACAGATGTTTAAACATCGTGTCTTTCAAAGTAAAATTGTCCCAAAGTCTAATTTCAGAAAGGAATTAAATTTATTTAGCATTCATGATACTAACATACCCTGTTATTGGTATCACAAACGCCTTAAGTGCTTGTTCACTAGTCACATCAATTAATTCTCCAAGACCCAAGGCTGCCTGCTCCCTCAGTTCTGCAGATCCACTTATTAAACCCTGTGAACACAATAAAGGATAAGTTATAGTCAATTTGTAGGGGAAAGAAATCCAACAAGAAATTATTATGCAGTCACATTAACATATGTTATTTACTATGAGGTTTTCCCCAAGGAATAGAGACACATAATTCAGACAAGGGCAGCGAGACAGTGTATCAGATTGAGAGCAAAAGCAGCAAAAAAAGGTAAGAGGGTTTTGAAAACAAATCACATGTGTTCAGTAAATACAGTAAAGAATATCAATAGTCAGGGAAGTCTTGTGGTTCACAGAATGATTTACATAAGTTTTGAAATCAAAAATTCCTTCATCAGATGGTTACAAATCTGAATTTTATTCCCACCAAAATGTGGTTGCAAATTTCATTTCCCCCAAAAGGTGGATATAAATCTGAACTTTATTACCTCAAAAAGGTAGTTTCAATTCTAATTTGCTTTCCCTCCCAAAAGAAAGTACAAGCATAGTGCAAAAGTTCTCCATAGAAGCTACCAAAAACGCTGCTTTAAACCCTGTCCTCTCCTTTGTTTGAATTGGATTTAAGTGTACGGAAGTCTCTTTGCTTACCCATTGTGGAGTGTGGTTTGTGATCTTAGAGGCCTTTAGTTTCCGATGAGGTCTACTTGAATTATTAGAGATTAAAGTTTGTTAATTTATTCTTCTTCATCCATGCAAACACATTTTTCTATTTGCTCTTTCTTGTGGTGAATCTATATTAACAAAGAACAATTTACAATCATCATCATTCATCTCTTACCTTGCTACATTTACTAACGGCATCTCTTGTTCTTATTCCTACATTTATAGAATCATTTCTTACCAACTTATACCAAAATTCAAAACAACATTTATTAAGCTAAATTTACATATACTTTATAATTCCAACAATTAAAATAACTGAGCCAAGGACAACATTTAGATGTGACTCGGTTTTAAATTTTCAAGAAAATTTGATCCTTTTTTTCAAATAGTCTTGAAAATCAAGTTTCCAAGAAAAAAGAAATTTCCTCTCTGATTAGTCACAAAAGGCCAGTCAATAAGATACTGAACATGTGAAAGTCATCAAGTTACCTGCAGAAATATAGGAAGCACAGGTTGCAGAGCTTTAGGCAGACAAAATCCAGGCACCAAAATTGATCCCCCCTGCAGATTAAGTCAATCATTTAATCCACTTAGGCTATTCAAAATTCCTAGTTGACACAAATAACAGGTTAGTCGGTGCAAAGAACCATAAAACCTTACCTTCTTCTTTCTCCGTTCCTTATCTCTAGCTGTTGATACTGCATCACGAACCAGTTTTATGTGACTGGGGAGTACTTCCTTAGGAATAGAGCTGACAACCTTTGACAAAGCTTCCCAAGCAGTCTGTTGATAAAAGAAATAATAAGCACTTCAGATTGTAAAGATGCTAGAGAACATAAGCGAGGTATTTGCTAATACTACCACAACAGTATCGTGATCAGAATCACTGAGCAGAACAATCAAGGTTGATATCATTCCAGGAGCTTCATCATCCAAAAACAGCTTGCTGTTCTCAAAGAGATGGCCAATGAGATATGAAGCACTTCTCCTGATAGAGGCCTGAATCCATGTAAAAATAAGATTTTCCTTAAGTGAGAACAAAAACCTAAATTTGACAAAATATTTTAAGAGGTTGCATAACATACATTACTGTCACCAGAAGCTTTAACAAGCTCAGATATTAAAGAATCAATTCCTTCCTCATCAATAACCAATACAACAGTCTCTCCAGCTTTCTTTGACAATTCTTGGACATCCTGTAAAGGTAAAGCAACAAAAGGAAATTAGCATTCAGAACAGGTGTAATGGAAGAGACAAAATGCTTGAGATGCCATATACCACACTGTCATCACCCATTGCGGATAGCAGAGCAGGAAGAATTGTATTAAGGTGAAAATTAAGGCCAGGCCCAGCAACCTCTGCCAAAGCTCCAAGAGCATGCGCTTTGAATTCACTACAAAATTGATGAGAGTAAGAAATGAGAATAAAATTGGAGGGCAAGTGCATCAAAGAGCTCAAACTATATACCTCAGGGGAAGTTGAACCAGCTTCGGCAAAATATGAGGTAATACAGCAGTAGTCCTGACACTAAATTCAATATGTTCAAAGAAGTATTAGGTACAGCGAAGGAATTAATCACATTAAGCAATGTGGGTAATGAACAAGCAAACTAACTTCAAGATTTGTTTAAGACCATCCAATGCTGTATCAGAAGTTTCATCATCCTCCAAAGCGTGCAGAAGTGTAGGAACAATCTCATCAATTGCTTGCAATCCAGCATTCTGAAGAAAAAGAAAACTTTAGTTATCTCAACCTCTAAGACAGCCTCTACCACATAGTGTTAAAACAAGACCGCATCGTATCACATCAGTCGCGTTGTAAAGGTTTTCAAAACAAACAAGCTGATAATTCCCGCGTTATAATAAAGGCGTAAGAAATCACATTTTGGACTATCAAAGGATATACTTAGTTTTAAAAGCGCAAAAGGTCCTTAGAGCCTAAAGGCAAAGCGCAGGGCGAAAGCATGAGCTTTTGGTAGGCGAGACGCATTTTTTTTTTTTGCTAAAGCTTAAAAAGCAATTCTTAAGTATATGTAATACTTCAAACAGCATGACATTCATATTTTACTATCAAAAAGCCTGAAAATATTCATGTTCTTGCGGTAAACACCACTTTAGCACAAAATTAATATAATGAGAATATGAAGAATTCTCAGTCATTTTCTTCTTTGCTTGCGTTTTGTTTTTCATAAAGAAGCAACAATTTTTCAAACTTCATATTCAAGTAAATTTGAGTTTCGAATTTTATTTCTTTTTCGAACAAACAAACATAAGTTAATTACCAAACCCAACAAGGAGGCAAACCGGCGCACAAGGCGTGAAGCACATTAAGGCGCCCAAGGCTCACGCCTCTTGTAGTGGATATCATATGATTCGACTGGTATTTAGGCATTACCATAACCACATCACTCCCATCACCGCGATCGCAAACATTACCACATTTATACTCAATGCTCTACCGCACAACTCATATTAACAATACTAGTATTACAGCAAGGGAAAAAGCAACAAACAAAACCTTGTAGAGTGTACTGAATGCCAATCCTGCAGATTCACGGACCTCAGGCACACTGTTAATGAAAAAAAGAGAGCTTTGTCATTACATCAAACTAACTAGTAATCCACCTTTGCCCATCAAGTCACAAAACTGGTAATAATAACTACAACAGTATTCAATTGGCCCAATTCCATTAAAAAAAAAACTTCCACCTAGGGTTGGGTTGAGAGAGTTGTTGTATACAACCTTACCCTTGTTATCATAAGACTAACAAAGAGGTTGTTTCAAAATTCCAATCGACCCTTGGTAACAAATGTCATGTGCAACTTACATAAGTAAGAAGCGCATGTGATTTAATAAGTCATTTTACTTTAGTCCAATATAATCTGAAACCAAAAAACTATAAACCTTTAGCCCCGTCGACATAAGGGACATAAAATTTAAAGTGATAATCGACATAAAATAATTTCGCAAACTCATGTGGTTTTCATTTACAGAAACAAAACAAAAAACTATGCACCTGTCACAAAGAGCAGTCCGAATTGTAGGGATAAGGTCATCCATATAACTCAACAGCTGACTCTTTCCAGCACTAGCCATCACTTCACTCAGCCCAATGCAAACACCCTGTTCACCAAAAACTTAACAGTCAACATTGAAGATATCAATCCATCTTTATTCCCACCGCCATCATTAATGCATAATAAATATCACTACTAGATTTTATTATTTTTTTGAAACCGATAAATTTCGTAGAGGAACATGAAGTAGAAATGAAGTGGAAATAATGAATGTAGAAACCAAATTGTAGTCAACTAGAGTTGAGAAATCTCTAGATTACAGCTCAAAACCAACATTTTTTCTGTGAATTCTTTCTTCCCCTTGTTTGTTGACTAACGAACCAAAAGTGTAAATAAGGAGATTTAATTTGGGTTTATTTGAAAAGGGTTTGGGATGAAAACTTGCAGTTCTTTGACCACTCCAAAAAAACAAACATTTTCCCTTCAGTCACTTTCAAAATCTAGGTCAACGAGTATCACAAATTATCATTGTAAAAAGAAAGTGAACGAATGATCTCACACAAATTTCATTTAGATTTTTATTTTATTTCAAATCACAAGCTTATGAAATTACCATCTGTTCATCGCAGCATGTGGTTGCCTGAATACTACGAGTAACCAACCCATATCCCTTTCAAAATTGTCAACTTGCCAAATATAGCAAGTAAAAGCCAAACACACAAACACAAACACGAACACGAACACGAACACAAGGAGAGGCCATGACAAAGGAAAATTCCATACTAGTTATATTTTAGTGGAATATTGTGTTGTAGACACAACTTCTATAGCGATTTCAAATTGGTCAAAATGGAGTACAGACACTTATTTGCAAATGGAGAATTACGTAATAAAACAATGAAGTCCGATAGGGTTTGCCCAAAAATGTATCACAATAGCTAAAAAGGATGCTCACAACTAAAATTTAGGACTTTTCATACCTGTCTTCTGCCAGAATCGGGATCTTTTAGTCCTTTAGATAAAATAGGAATTATCAAAGGAAGCACCCTTTCACCTAGCTTCCTAACAAGTTCACCAAGTGACCTTCCAGCAACCTTGTTGACAAATGCAGATAGAAGTAATGTATAACATTCATAAAATAGTCTCAAATAAGTATATGCATAAAAATAACAAACCTGACGCCTCTCACTAGATGGAGATGCAAGTGAGGTTATCAGAGTATCCATCAATACAGGCAAAATTTCCTTAAGTGTCTTCGGGGTATTTGCTACTATAGTTTTCCAAACATGTAAGGCTGCCTGTTCAAGCAAAAACACAAAAAAGTGGCAATGTATGACAGAATAATTTAACCAAACTTGACAAGATGAAAGAAAGTTTATCCAGAAAGCAAAAGCTGGAAAGTGGAAAGATACCTGACGTACTGATACACTGACATCCGTTCGAACCATGTACAAGGCAGCAAGCACTTCATTACGTTTCTCTCTACCAAGCACCTCAATAATAGCACGTCCTTGAGCTTCCGTACTAGCCCCTTCATCATCACTACCTCCCTCAAGCAATGCTTTACCAGAAGTTCCAGCGACCTAAAGAGGAAGATTATCTTCAATGAAGGACGCAAAAGATAAAAGCATGAAGATATCAATCATTTCAAACAAATTGATTCGTAAGAAAAAGGGGGAAAAGCCTCTAAAAGCAAACCTTAAACAAAAGCTCTCCCAAAAGCTCAACAGAGCTTTGTCTAATGCGCCAACTATCATTGAAAATTCCATCCTCAACAGCAGGAAGAAGCAGACGCAGAGAACTGTAAGACATTCCGCAACAAGATACAAAAATTAACTAGCTATTCCGTAAAACCAAGCTCATACGATCAAAAAGTATTAAGCCCACAGTTCATGAACCCAGAAAGACAACACAACGATAAAAGACAACATTTTTTGTAGTCCTCAATTGCAAATACAGTATTCCCAAGCTCAATTACAAATACAGTATTCACTGGGATAAAGAGAAAAAGAACACACTGAGACTGTTAATGGAAGAAACAATGTCTTAAAATGAAGAGGACACAAAGACCTCAGTTGCTCCGCCTCAATCAACAAATCATTCTGCTAGACAAAGATAAAAGGGAGAAAAGAAAAACCACAAAGGTACTAACGTTGTTGCATAATGCTCAACCAGAACATGTCCAGCATTGAAAGCCGCATCACGAACCGATTCATTTTCATCCGCAAGACCTAAAAAACAATTTGAATTGTAACAAGAGAGAAGATGGTAACATAAAAGAACAAAAGTTCAGAAAAAACAAAAAGTTATTTTTTTGAAATTCGCTAACCATCGAGAATAGCAGGCAACACCTGCTGCAAATAGCTCTGAAATTGATCACCTAGAGACCTTGGCAAATACTGCAAGAAAATTTTAACAAGATCACCAAATGATAGAATATTTACCTAACAAGTCCATATCACATTATTCAGCATACCTTAAAGACAGTCAAATAACCTTCACGAACATGGGCCTTTTGATGAGAGCAATTTCTAATGATATCAGGAAGAACATGCTCAAAGTAGTCTAAACCAAGTGCAGCCAAAACCTAGAAGAGACAATAAGATTAAAATTAGTACAAATAATAACACACTCGCAACCTAAGAGTGAAGCACATATCCGATGTTACGCAACATGAAAAAAAGATAAAACATCAACATCCAACGCAAAAGAAACGGAATGAGTCAAAAAAAATTCTCTAGAGTGATCCCACCTCACTCAATCCCTGAGCTGCACCAGAACGTTCAACGTTACTACCATCAGATTTTAGTGTCTCCAAGAGCCATGAAACAAGGTCGGGGAAAATTTCCTCTCCCATTCCTTTGATTAGCGAGCCCAGTGCCCTAGCAGCCACCGACCGAACTTCAGGTATAGGATCGATAAGAACCTACACAAGTGAAGATATATGACAAATTATGTCTTTGAGACAAAATTGAAGATTGGCATATCCAAGTATATTTACCTTTTTCACTTCAGGAAGGAGCAAGCCAATATATGGAATCATATCCCTAGGCTCCGTCACTAAAGAGCACATATTACCAACAATTTGGGCAGCTTTTTTCTTAGTTTCAGCACTCCTCTCCCTCAGCCCTCGATGAACAATAGGTACCAGAAGAGCAAGTGAAGGAGCATCAACTGAATTGACGAAAGTAGTCTGCAATTCTAATGTTAATACAACAAAAACCAATCGTGTAGGAAATCAGAAGTGTTGCAAAGTATTAGATATTTTCTTACTTGGAGAAGTATGTCCAAAGCATATTTTGTATGGTCATTGGGATCAGTAAGTGCCTTCAGCAAAGTGGGAACCAAGGAAGCAATTTCAGGATTTTTTATCACTTCCCCAACCTGAACAAGAAAGAAAAATATTAGGTAATAGAACATAATCTGGATTGTCATCACAATACAGAAGAACACCAATTTATCGAAGTATTACCTGCTGAAGTGCCGTCTGGCCAGCGGACTGGACCTTCGGATGGGTATCTGTCAGCACCTACCACAGAAAAATTTATTTCAGTAGCCAGAACAGAACCTTAAAAACAATGACAAGGTGAGAGGCAGAGCCAGAAAATTTTGAGTGGAGTTTAAGAAATACAATTTGAAATGAGATATCATGAGTGTAAAAGTTCAAACCTCAGTCAGTTTAGGGACAATTTTAGGGAGGCATTGTGACAATTGTTGAGGAGCACAATATGCCATTGCACCAAGTAGCTGCACGCTACTTAGTTTAGTTCGCCATGCCTTATCTTCAAGGCCCTGGGCGGATCAGCACATAAACGTAGAAAACAATTAAGGCAGTCTGAATGGAAGATTATTTTCACCAAGAATAAACAAAAAATTAAAACTTTGTAATAGTTTGAAATTTCAAACATGACATATAGCATTTAAATCTATCTAAAACAGAAGAGATACACGCCCACTAAAAAGGTTACTCTCAAAAATAAAATTCAAAAGAACTACAATTTAAGAGAAACAATGCCAAAATAGTATATAAACTATTCCAACAAAAATCAAAGATCATAAGAAGGGTTGACCTATCTAAAAAGTCTGAAAATTGAGCTAGCCGTTAAAATATTGAAGCTCATTTTCTCAAAATGTAATCAGGACTAAATTCATAAAATTCGGGATTGAGCAGAAACATGTTCCCTTCGCTTGCACACTAAAGATTCAATCCACAATACTCAAGGAAAAATGATTTTCTTGGAAAGAAGAATGCTGAACTCAAGGCCAAAATCTTGGAAATAAAGCATCTAAAATACACATGAAACTCAAGTAAAAAATTCTCCTCTGCAACTTTTATTTGCTTCAAAGGCTCTCACAAAAAACCCGCATACCAGTTGGCGAAACTAATCAGCCTCAAATGAAGAACTAATACAGCATCATCCTCAAACTATTAATCTAGTTACAAACAGTTTCAACCCCAATTCTCACATGCATCCAATTCATGATACAAACTATCATGCCAGAAATTTTCCAGTTCAAGCTGCACATATACTGAGATCAAGATTACATTGCCTCAATGCCAGTGACTTGGCTACTGCCAAGGCAAAGCAAGGAAGTTGGCAACACATTTGCGGAAAATTATCAATGTTAGCTGTACAGACATGTTCTCCGAATAACATTTCACAACTTCACAAAAAATGGAATTAAGTCATCAATATGGAAAATTGCCAATGACTGATCCAAGAAAAAACATTGGATATTTACAAAGTAAATACATTAAGCATCAAATGCACTACACATGCACAAAAACAAATCTGCAATAAAGAAACAGCAAAAGCATAAGAAAAATAGGAATCAAGGGTGTAAGATCAGCATGATAGAACAATTACAAACAATCTAATCCTTACACAGTCCTAACTCTATTTTAATAAGTGACTTATGATTATGACTGGATATGAATCGAATTCACAGTTCTCCATGCTACTTCATATAAATGTTGAAATTATGAAATCAACGACTCTCACCTTAAGTAGCGAAGGGAGTACAAGCTTAACCCCTTGAGCAGTAAGATTTGACATCATTGCACGCGCAGCACACTCAGCCGCTTCACGTACAGCAGCAACTTGATCAGAAAATGACGCCAAAAGTAAAGGTAGCATTTGAATCACATAGCTGAATTTGAAAAAGGGCAGTTAGAAGGGCGGAAAGATGAGAGTTTAGAGAGTGAACAATACAAACTACCTGAGGGTATAACAAAGATATCAGTAAAGTGAAGGATAAGAATGAACTTAAAAAGATACAAAGACATACGGTTCAAATAGCTTTCCAAGCTTCTCACAAAGACACTCAAATCCAAGCAATGCTCCTTCACGACATTTTGCAGAATTCCTGGAAAGTGAACTTATTAGCTAAACTAAAAACTAGTAAATATTGTCTCTCTCCATCTCTCTCTCTCTTTCCACCTGCACCAAACACATTCACACTTATACACTCATGATAATTATGAATGTGATACATTCAGCTGTATAATTGAACTACACCACAAATTGGTATTTAGTAGTGTAATATACCATACTCTCCATTGCTAACACAATTCCTATTAAGTAAATAAAACTACACCACTAACATGTAACTAAATTCTAAGGAGTAAAAAGAGATGAGAATAAAAACTGCACCACTAACAAGTACTTAATCATAAACAAAAGAAAGAGTTATCAAAGCGCGGTTTAGAAGAAAATGAAAATATTAAGCCACCAAAACCAATCGCAGAAGTTGTAGAAGATAGTAAAAATTAAAAAAAATAAAATAAAAAAATTGTTTCACAAACATAACATAGATGCCCAAACGAGTTTTCTTCCCTCCATAGAACGCCTTAATAACCCAATCCCAATAAAGGAATAATTCATCATCCCAAAAGACACCCCAAGGTAAGTAAGAAACAAGAAAGCCTTAGAACCATGTAGCCAAGCTATAGAGCATAAGAGAAGGGATCTTTATCTCCGACTTTATTGATTCATGAAAATGTAAGGATCACCTTGCCTAAGACTCTCCAATGCGTCAACAATTCCTAGGGTTCCTATTGATTGCATTAGTAGGGCGTTGTTGGAACCATATCACACAGAATTTCAGCAAGAAATGATTTATAGATCCACAACATTCAATGACCATCACAAGAAAATTTATAATATAAAGCATTACAATTCACAACCCTCGAAGCGTTTGAACAATAACGACAGAAAAAGATATACAATCAAGATGAGAGAATACTTGTCAGTAAGGCCTTCACGTAAGGCAATCACGATGGCGTACTTCTTCAGACAAGAAATACCAAATCCCTTGACAACTCCTGCAAGTCCAAATGCTGCTCCACGACGTTCACCGTATTTTTCACTCTTCATCATTTGATTAAGAAGCTGTGAGACAAGAGCCGGGGCATCTTGCTAAGAAAAGAACAATGGATTAGTGATGGAAACATTGCAATAAGCATGCAAAAGACATTCTTCCAAAGCGAAAAGCAATAAATCAAGCAATTAGATCACAAAGAAAGGTTTTATATATTAAAACAGATCACATCAATAAGGACAAGAAATGATTGTAAGGACCAAACTCATTCAGGTGACGTGGGTAGCTGCAAAACAAACCATACGTTTTATATTCAGTTTTGTCACCTCTTCTAAAATGAGGTAAATTAAAATATAGAATCTACATAATTTAAGACAACTCAAAAATAGGATACAGTGTATGACGTACTTGGTGCAAGTGTAAGGAGTCCAAGAGATGGCAATGGATCCTGGACCCGGCCCGGATCCATTTTGACGGATCTGGATCCTAAAATTTTGGACCCGACGGATCCAGGTCGGACCCAGGTCTCAAAAAAATATCTGGATCCGGATCCGAGGATCCAAGAGACCCGTTTAATATATATATTTATAGCACTGTATAAAGAATGCAGACACTAGCTTAACACATGTATTTGCAGTAGCTATCAAATTATCAATTTGTATATTACTCTTCATATTGGCATTGTCCTTATATAAACTTTGCAAAATTAATATTATATTCAACCCAAATATTATACTTCATGTCCACTACTGTCTTCTATTTTTGAAGATTTAATATTGATGGTCTTGAAGTGTTATATTATGCTATACTGAAAAATCTATACTGATAAAAGAAAAATTTTAAGTATATTTATAGTTTGTATAATATTATTGGACGTATTTTAGATTTTAATTAATAATTTAGGATTATATTTATCATTATTTAAGTCTAAAATTCTTTTGTTATCGCAATACAAAGTAAAATAAAATCAAATACGCAAAAATAAGCTTGGGCCCGTTTAGGACCCGAAACCGATACTGGATCCGCAGTATCTACGGATCCGGATCTGGGTCTTGAAAAATTGGACCCGCGGATCCGGGTCCGGATCTGGATCCTGTTCTTGAAAACGTATATGGATCCTGGTCCAGATCCGACCCGTTATAATGGACTTTAAAATTTTAAAATTCCTATGCGCGTGTTCTTAGTGGGAGGGATTTTAAAATTTTCTATCCCCATTCCTTTAGAACATAGAACCTAAAGATTTAGTTTTTTGGTTGTAGGTTATAATGGACTGTATCATAGAAAGCTCATTAAAACGTGCACTTCTTATCAATTTATAGTTGCAGATGATATTTGCTACCACGGGTCAATCGGAAACAACCTCTTTCTTACCACTACGAAGGGTAAGGTTGCATACATTAGATCCCTAAATGTCACCTAGACGGGGGCCATTTTAAGGCAATGGGGATTTGGAATATTGTTGATAGTCGTAACATTAAAAGGCATTAGAGACCTGTTTGGATGGCATCAGTGGAGACAAACAAGAAGAGACTGCCCTCTGCACAGCTTCAGAGGGAGTATTGAGCACCTCAAGCAACTTCTCGACTACCAAATGAACTTTAGGGTCATCCTGTCAAAAGATTCAAACATAGGTCAGATATTACAGTTGTAAACAGTTAAACAAAAGGCACAAATACACACAATATTTCCAAAAAATAAATAATGAACCACACCTTTCCCAAGTGTTTTGCCAATGCCCCAGTAAAAATAACGACACCCTCACGAACAAGATCATACTTTTCTTCATCGGAAGCCTAAAAGAATTATAAAAGCAATTATAAAATTAACTTGCACCAAAACATTAGAGAATATAAGAATCTGATTCTGAAGATAAGACGCTCAAAAGACACGAAATAAGTTATGAGCACACCTTTTTGTTTAGATAGTTCTCGAAAATTGGAAACAACAAGGAAACATTATCTTTCCCATGCTTATCTATAATCAATATACCAGCATTAATCATTCTTCCGCGAACATCTCCATTGGGATCAGCCTAAACAATCAAAAACCACAAATTATTCATATCGACTTAAATCATAAATACATAAGATAACAGGAAAATTCCAAAACCCATTCACCAATGTACATAATGTGATTTTAGAAAGAGAGTGCTTTAGGTAAATGGTTTTCACATTTTAGGAAAATTTAAATAAAATTAACACTTGTGCATTTCCAATAAATATTTGGTTTAAGTTATTTATGCACATGAAGAGTGAAGAGTACTTCTAGTTTACAACTGACTATTGTTGCTTGTGTTTTGTTGCAAATGTGCAGTTCCGGTATACTACTAGGTCAGTAATGATAAAGTGTTTTTATTCTATGTATTATGCACTGGAGTCTGGAAAAACTTTAGCATATAGCTATTTAAATTTAATATTAATGTACCGTTTAAGATATATTTCAGAATATCAGTTAGTTAAAGTCATCGATAGCAACTGTTTTTTAGATATGGAGTTCCAACATTTAGCTTAGAATTTCTTTTTCTATAAAAACTGCGAGATGCATAATCGCCAATAAGAGTTGGTTCAATTCTTACCAATGCTCGTGATATTAGAAATGTCATGACCACAGGAAGGTCTTTCGTTCTTAAAACATCAGCAGCAGAATGTAATGCCAGTGCAACTCCTTGTCTTCCCAACCATCTAGCATCAACATACCCTTCTTCCGAACCAGCATCACGTATGTACAAAGAAAATAGAGTTGCAAGGCATTCCTGTTGATTAAATGAGAAGATATAAGGACACATAGATACATAACTACCATATCAAGAAAAAAGAAAAACCAATTACTTGTATACTATCAGGGTATTCATCTAAAGCGGCAGCTAATGCTTCGGCTGCAGCCAAACGGACATTATAGTTAATATGCGAAATTGCTCTATAACATCCAGAATAATCAGTCCCAAGATCAAATCCATAGCGATCCCATAAATCTTCAGCAGCTTCTGCAACAGACTGTTATAATATACAAACAAGCAAATATATTAAGGATATAATAGAATAAAGAAAAAGTTCAACTTACAAATAGTACAAGGTATCTCATCACCAGTATTCACACAGTTTCAATAACCAAGCAGCATTACATTCCAACAGTCAACAGAGCCAAACCAAGCTAATTTACATCAATTACGAAGGTAACATTTACATGCTCCTGAAAATATTTAACTATCCATACT